>LVTN01000229.1:162713-205622 GCA_001649415.1 Musa itinerans | reverse complement strand
TAAAACTGAATATATTAAATGTAATTTTAGTAATTCTAGAAATAGATAGGAGATTATAGGTAAGTTGGATGGACAAGTCGCTTTAAGTAAAAGTTTTAGGTATCCTGGATCAATTATTCAATAAGATAGAGAGATCGATAAAGATATTATTCATTTGAGTAAAAACAAGATGATTAAAATGATGAAGGGCATCAGGAGCCTTGTGTGATCATCGAATACCTTTGAGATTAAAAGAAAAATTTTGTAGGATAGTTGTGAAACCAATAATGCTTTATGGATTTGAGTGTTGAGCAATTAAGAATCAACATATACAAAGGTTTGTGCTGTTGAGATGTGAATGCTGATATGAATGTGTGGAATTATAGGAATGATAGAAAAAAATATTGTTATTCGTGAATAATTAGGTATCACTTTGGTATATAATAAGATGAGAAAAAATCGTTTAAGATGATATGAGCATGTGCTTAGGAGATCTCCAGGTGCAGTAGTCAGAACAGATGAAATGATTAATATTAGTGGTATGATGAAGACACAAAAAGATTTAATAGAAACTATAAATAAATATTTAAGTATTCTGAACTTAACTAAACATATGACTTTTTACAGATTTTAATGGTCACAAAAGATTCATGTAGTCGACCCCAAATAGTTAAGACTGTCTTTGTTGTTGTTGTTGTTATTGTCTATTTCCAGTATAAGTTAAATTGCCCTTAATTAAAAAAAAAAATTATGGGCACAATCTTACAAAATTAAAAGATTTGTGTAGGCACCATTTCTCTTGGATTTTGTGAAACAATCATGAAGCCTTATAGAAGACCTAGAAAATATGGATGTTTTGAGCAAGAATTTATACTTATTACTAGCAACAGTACTATGTTACTCCTTGAAAGGTATATATTACATTGATCAGTTGAGTGATCTCTTCATTGCATAACCATATTGGTTTTGATTCGTGGCACAATAATGAGGACATTTCTGAAGTTTTGATTTGTGGCACAACTGTATTGACATTCTGAAATCAATGGAGGTAACATTAAGTCCTGAAATTATTCTGGTGGAGGTAAACATTAAATCCATAAGAAACACACAAGCTTGTGATGGCAGTTTTAACCAATGCTCTTTCCTGCATTACTATGTATGCAACGGTATGGTCCAAATGTTTATTAAAATCAACCAGCTCATCCATCACTATTCACCACCAATCTGAAACGTTCCAACTACTACAATTTTTATTTCCATGTATAATTTTAGATGTGATGTGCTTGCATTCAGGAATAAACACTCTACTTCCATCTCCACCTATAATTTCTAGATGCATCTGCCAGCATTCAGGATTGAACATGAGGGTTGTTAGACATGGATTAGAAAGAGACAGGACTCTTGGTAACTGTGTTAGGGTCTCGCATAAGTTGATGGAGCATCTTCTCTTGTCTGTCATTTTTGTAGAGCCAACACGATGAGCTTGAGGCAAAGTTTTCTGAGGAGAGGGCCACACTTGAAGCTAAATATCAGAAGCTTTACGAGCCATTATATACGAAGGTGCACTTTTAATTGCCATTATTGTTTCATGATCTTATTATCTTACATCCTTGTCCAATCACATAAATCTTTTACTCATCCTAGTACAGAATGTTATCGCTATTGGCTATTTTTAAATATTATTCGACATGGACTACAGAGGTATGACATTGTGAATGGTGTTGTTGAAGTTGAAGGCATTAAATATGAATCTTCAGATGAAATCCCTGCTGAGGATAGGACGACTGAAGGTCTTTTAACAAACCTAAGATGCCGAATATTCTGATTTGGTTTGTATTTGGTCTTTTGGATTCTTATTTGTTCCACCTTGCTTCAGAAAAAGGTGTGCCAGGCTTTTGGCTCACTGCGATGAAAACAAATGAAGTGCTAACCGAGGAGGTAATAAAGTGTTAAATGGCACAGCATTTTCCTTGCCAACTTTATAATGTTGTCAGGTCCATTAACTTTTCATCATCTAGATTCAAGAGCGTGATGAGGAAGCTCTCAAGTATCTGAAGGATATAAAGTGGTGCAGAATTGATGATCCTAAGGGTTTTAAACTTGAATTTTTTTTCGATACTAACCCTTACTTCAAGAATGCTGTTCTTACAAAAACATACCACATGATTGACGAAGATGAACCAATCTTAGAAAAAGCAATTGGGTAATTTTTCTTTTCTGTTTAGTTGGCCAGTGGTATCAGATCAGGGTTTGTGTACTTTTGATTTTTTATAAATTGTTGCTTTTGCTGCAGAACGGAAATTGAATGGCTTCCAGGGAAGTGTTTGACCCAGAAGATTCTTAAGAAGAAGCCAAAGAAGGGTTCAAAGAATGCTAAACCCATAACAAAAACTGAAGATTGTGAGAGTTTTTTCAACTTCTTTAATCCACCACAGGTTCCAGATGATGATGCAGATATTGATGAAGATACTGTAAGCTGTTATCATTCTCCATCAATTTGAAAAATATTAGTGAGTAAAAGAAGGAAAAATGCAACTAATTTTATTGTTATTCTTTGGATAGGCTGAGCAGTTGCAGAGTCAAATGGAAGCTGATTATGATATTGGGTAAGCCCTTTAGTTTTGTTTGGTTGTCTACTGATTCATTGTCTCATGAAAGTAGATAAATAGGTACAGGTAACATGTTGATAATTCTAGAAGGTAAAGTCTTTTTTTGGATATTTAGAACCTGTTCAGTGATATCAAGTGTTGCTCCTTTGTTTACTAGTTCTTGTGATGTTTTTGCTTGAAATAGTAATTCCATATTAAGTCATCGTTTTGCAATATATTGTTGTCCAGTCCCTTGTTGATACCATATTGACTAGTATTGTTAACCTGCAGGTCCACGATCAGAGATAAGATAATTCCCCATGCAGTTTCATGGTTCACGGGGGAGGCTGTTGAAGATGATGATGAACTAGAAATAGAGGATGAGGATGGTGAAGTGAAGGACGAAGATGATGAAGATGATGAAGACGATGAAGAGGAAGATGACGAGGATGAGGATGAGGATGAGGATGAAGAAGAGAGAGGCAAGTCCAAGAAAAAGGTATGACTGGAATACTTTCAAGATTTAGTTTGCTGTTTGGGAACATGACATACTGACTTGGTGTTATTTTTGTGTGCTATCACAAGCAGTCATCTATAGGGCAGAAGGTGCAGTATTAACTTATCCCCTCTTATATATTTCCCTTGGCCTTTATCTGTGGTTGCTCCAATCCTGCTTGTTCATATTCTAATAATGATGGTTTGTGGAACGCAGAAGAGTGGAGGGGATCAAGGTGATCGTCCCGCAGAGTGCAAACAACAATAGATGTTCTATAATGTCTTCCTCAATGGATGGAGTATTTTCTAGGGTGTGTAGTTGTGGAGGATCTGCATACAGTTCTTTGGATGATCAAGTTTTTTTTTTTTTCATCATGCTATTATTTTATCCGAGAGACAAAGTAATACCTAGACTGCAGTCATTGAGGTTTTGCATGTAGTTGGAACAATCTACTTTTATACATCCTGTTGTCATTTTATCTGGAGAACCCTTGGGGATCAGGGTGGGGAACCAAGTTTTGTGTTCTTATATTGTAGCAACATTACTAGTTTCCTTCTTCTGTGTCTGTCGATGGACTTGAGATTGTGTATGCCATTAGTGATTTTATTATTGTTTGAGGATTATTGTGCCATACTTATGAGTACTTTTTAAGTTGGTATGTGCACTGGCCTTGTTGCTCTTTAATAAAGCGGGAGGCAATGATGCCCTCAAAGCAATCGATGAGGCAGGCGATGGCCTCCAAGCGCTTACCTGCGCTGTGATTGGCGGCCTACAATGGCCCGAAAGTGGGTCCCGCGGCGCGCGAGTTTTGGTCATCTTCTTTGGTGTGCACCGCATCTCGACATTCAGGTTCATGCATGCACTTGATGGTGCGATGAGATCCGTGCTGACCATCAGCGGCAGAGCCCGACGCGGTTTGAAGAGCGGAGAGATCGTGCGAAGAGTCTGCTCCTTGTGGCAGATCAAGACCGAGAAGTAGTTCCTCCGCGCTGGCTGTGCGGCCGCCACCGTTTTTCCCTCCTGGTGGTCCTGCCGCCAGAACGTCTTCACCCTCGCAGCCTCCGCCGCTAAGGCCTCTTACCCGCCGCCAGCCCGTCATCTCCCTCGCCGGTCTCTTCGGGGGAGGTATCCCATGCTCCGTTCTTCTTTGTCTATCTTCCGCTTTATTTCATTGATTCGATCCATCACCTTTAACACTCCATCAATTTGATAGTCTTCTCCCTTCGTTCTTCCCAAGTTTATCCAAATTTCTTTCTTTAAATGAATATGCTACCCAAAACATTCCCTAATATTCTAGACCGATCTATTTATTTGTACTGTTATAGTCACATGAGCCTGGTAACATCTACTTCTCTGTTACCTTATCCGCCAGAAGAGCTTACGAGCGTTCGTGCGTCTGCAGTATCAGCATTTAGGTAAATCTTCATTAAAGAAGTTGAATTAAGGATCTCTATTGCGTGCATGAGGTAGAATGACTCAGTCCTCATGACTTTTGCTGTTCCTGCTGATTTCATTAATGCTTTCTGGATATTCCTTGTTAAGGCTACAAAAACGATCTCGAGTTTGATACTTATGATAGTCAACAGTTGAACTTTTGTTTTTTCTACCACTGCAAGATATTGAATGACTTCATGATGGATCTAAATTTCTAATCCAGCTAGTGTGCTCGGTGTTCTAAAATCTTAGGAAATCTAAATGTGTCATGAGCTGCCTGTATAATTCTACTTCATGTTGTTCTAGTTATGGTGATCTGGATTGTTTGATAAGACCCCTTCAGTATTACGTGCAAAATTGTTGCTGTTCTTCTCGTTTCTATTTAAGCTGTAGCGAACATGCCTCTGTTTACCTAGAACTGTAGAAAGCATCCATATGTTCTGGGAAGTCTTCTCGTTTCTATTTAAGCTGTAGCGAACATTCCTCTGTTTACCTAGAACTGTGTAGAAAGCATCCATATGTTCTGGGAAGCATGATTTATAGCCGAGTCAATGTTTCTTAAAAGCCGAAGTATAGAAAACAAGTTGGTTTCTTTAAGATTTGGCTTGGAATGCGGACTCCAAGTATTGGAATTTGGCAACCGTCAGTATCTAAATGGAAAACTGATTAAATAATATTTCTGGTCATGGGCACCAAAAAGAGTTTTGGCTAGAACATACAACAGCTATCGACTAATTGTTGTCTCGGCCAAATTAATGTGGTAATAAAAATCAATCAGAAAGGGGTTAGGTCCTGACGACGTTTAGATCAGGACCCTAAATTAATTGCTGCCTGTATGGTTCTGCAGGTTTGTGTTCATATTCCTTGGTGAAATACTATAAATCTCTCCATTCAAAGAATATTATACTTGTAACCCCCTTATTTTTTGTGTATGTCTACTAACAGATGTAAGAGTTGGGTCTGAAAACACAGCATTTATCTTCTTCACTGTGACTAATAGAAGATTCACTAAGTATCTTATTAACCTATTACAGGAAACTTGGAAGAAAGTCTGTCCTAAATTTGCTAAAATGGCAATGTGCACCACCTCTGTTTTCAGGTTAGTTTCTACACTCTTTTCCTTTTGTCTCATTGATGTATTTAATTGCTGTTGTCCAAAGCATAATCTCTTTTAACCATCTTGTGGTTCCCAAGTCAATCATCTGCTTATAGGTACATGGAAATATGATTCATTGGTTTACATATATGGATCTTTTTTTAAATAGTAATTATCTTCATCCCATTAACAAATGAGGTACAAATTCACTGTAAGCCCAACTAATCCATCAGTATACTATTTTCCAGAAGGATTCCGTATACAGTAACTACCAGCTGAATATGTCATTTATTCCCTTGTTCCAGAAAATTCTCTAGGTATGCTACAATCTTTTTTCTCAATGAAGGAAAAAAAAAACTGCAATCTGATTCTTGAAGGTTTTTGGTAACACATTTTAGAAATTGTTTTTTCACATATAGAAGGTCATATTTGAAATTCAGGTTAATGTGATTGTTGTTCATAAATCTGCAATGTGATTATTATCAGAAATGAAATATATAAGTTTATCTTGATAAGATGGTAGCCAATTTATATAGCTCTATATACAATATAATATAAGTTATGTTCTAGTTTATTTCATTAAAAAAAAGAATTTTGGTATTAAAAGTAAGACTTGATGTTTCATGACATGACGGTATCTCGATACTTTTTTGATATAGCACAATTTGTATGTTGCAGGCTGATAAAAAGTAAAAGTTGGTGGCTATGTCATATGTTGATATCGACCAAACCAAGAGTTGGTGGTTGAGTCATATGTTGATATCTTTGACACGGTTGGCATGATGTCTGCCACTATCTTAATTGGCATCACATTTTTTAGTTGAAAATACTAGTTTGGGAATAGTATATGGCTTAATCGTTGGCTATTATATGTATTATAATACATGCCATATACAAATAGGCCTGTGAATGATCTGAGCTGGTCAAAAGAGCTCTTTCAGATTGCAATTTAAACGCTAATCAGGAGTTTATAATCACGACACATTTGGAAGTGAAAATTGGACTGGAAATAGTTTTGGTCATATCCCACAAGGATGAAAGCTAAATGCAGTGATTGTCCTATCTGGAAAGTTTCTCAATTCTGCATTAGATGATGACATTCTTATTATAAGATGCATCAGGTACAGGTTGAAATTAAAAATTGGCACCAATAACAAAGGTATAAAAAACCGTCTGTCCTTTTATCCCAACTGTCAGTACAAAATTTAATAGATAACAAATGTTATGTTAGTTTGTTTGATTATCTTTAAATGGTTATTGAATCTCTTCTATTAGGCATTAACAAAGGGGAATTAGCTCTCTGACATTCGATAATTAGATGGATAGCTTGAAGGTCCTAGATGTGCTATGCAGAAAATTTTTGCTGCTAGCGCTGTAGTTGAGACTTATTAATGGAGTCTGATGGGGTACTTTACAGCAGGCCAACAAAATTAAAAATTCAAGCAGTATTTCTTGTCACTTAGAGGAGTTATATATTGATATAACTATTGGACTGATTTTTGGTTCTCAGATTTTATTTTTTAATCACATACTCTATCCTGTAGTTCTACTCTTAAGATTTATTCTAAACATACCTTCTTGACATGCTTTACTAGATAATTCTTATCAAGTAATTGCTTAGTTGTTGGTTTGTTCTCCAGGTAGAATGATTTATTCCTGGTTAGGTGCCTTTCTCTTTGTCACATAAAGCGTAACCTGTTTCTTTGGTTGTTGCACAGGCTCTATCACATAAATCAATGCTCAGAAATATTTAGAATCCACTTATGCTGTTTGTGTGTGGTCCTAGAATTTATCGTTTGTTTTTATACTAGCAATTAGCTGATAATGATAAATCAGCAACCTGTTCTAAGCCCAAAAATATAAACTATGGAGAGATGCAACTGATACTTTTTGCAAAGTCCATGTTATATGTTCTTGGTTAGGCCAATATAGATTTAAATCAAACTGATTGAGTACTACTCATTAGGCACTTGTTCCCCTTAGTTTCTTGTCACTTTTAGGTACATGGTGATTTGGTGGTCTTGAGCTTTACCTCATAAGGAACATTGTAATTTGCAGCTTTTATCACCTGACAGCATGGTCGGTTGGTTGTTCCCATCTATCAGTTCTTAGTGTGAAATATCCTCTATGATAAGTGATTGAGACACCATTTCCCTTACAGAATACCACAATTTCTGTTGGTCAATGATTGCTTCTTTCACAAACATCAAGTCAAGTGGTTGAGTCTAACCTAACTACATTTGAGTGCTTTAGTTAGAGGCTAGAGGGTGCAGCACAAACTTCAAAGTAGAGTGATGCTTTTCGATCATTTTATTTGCTGATTTTACATCTTAACCAGGTATAACTTTGACATTAGATACCAGATTAAGGCTAGTAAGCAGCATACTTTTTGAGAAAAATTGATTACTCAGAGATATACCTGAGCCTGTTGCTTAATTCAAATTTTTAGGGGAAATATGTCTTATTTTAGAATCCAAATCTGAAACTACTCAGCTAAGCAGTTGTTTCTGGCCTGATATTGGCAACGAGATGACAAACTCGTAGACTTTTTCTCAGAACCTTGGTTTATGTGTTGCATGTGGAGTTATTATTGGTTCTCTATTATGCTGAAGTGATTAATTCATGAGCTCTGTCAAGATCTAGTGTGTTTCAAATTCTATCTGGTCATATTCCCGTTTGCCTTTTCTTCTCTGAACTAGGTTTCCACCATGAACTCTCTTATTCATGTGTGCTTGATATGATTGCATATCCCTCATGTTATACTTCATGGAGTCGTATGACTTCTGTTCTGCCCACATGACTTCCATCACATTGGAGGGACAGGTCACACCTTTATCCACACTTATGGCAGGCTAAAGGATGGACCAAGTATAGGAGAATCTCATTTTTTGTATGCCTGAAAGAACCTTTTATTGATTGTGCAGTCCGTGCTAATGTAAAACCTAGCATCATTGGCACTGCTATGAAAGAGAGTGTGCCCTAAGTAGATTAGCCTCTTAGACTGGCAAGAACTGTAGGAAGCATCACGAGTACGGCTGAAAATGAATCAGATAAATCAGAATAACAAATAAGATTTCCTTTGTCTCTCTAGGTTATGTTAGATTTTCATTCAGATGAACGAGGGTATTCTAACTGTGGTTGTGGGGGATATTACATATTATCTCTAAGTTTAACCCTCTAATGACTACAACAAACAATATACTCTTAAGGGGATGAATCTTCGCATCGCAACAAACAATATACTCTTAAGGGGATGAATCGGATGAATCTTCGCATCTTATAAGATATGTTTCTTGGGACTTAGGATTAGCATTATTGATACAATTTATCGTAACCATTCATAAATTGGATGCTCATAAGTGGGATGTCGAAGGTAGGCGACTCTTATGCACCACTTCTTCATGATGGCTTCTGTTCGAGCTTAAGCTGCTGGATATTCACATCCATGAATTATTTGAAGCTGTTAGTCAGGATGTGACAAGACAATTTATCATTCAAAATGTTTCTTGTATAACTGTGCTATGAAAGCTACGCTTGTCTTTTTATTTGCCTTCTTATGAGAAAAAAGGAGTAAACTGGCAAGTTGTAAGCTTACATTGAGCTCTACTCCGAACCAAATGTAGGCTTTTTGATGTGGCTTGTGGTTCAATAGTCCTGATTTGTATAGGTCTAGGTTGTCTACTACTTATTTAGAACTTTGTACAACCTAGTGATCAATGAAGTCAGAGAAACCAAATTCTATTTGGTGGAGACATATGTATGGTCCAACTTTGTCGGCATAAGCTTTAATGTTTAGTGGCCTTTTTATCATCATAAATGATGTGATGTATTGCTTGTATGTTTTGGTATGGATGCTTGTAATAGGTTAATCACTTGGAAACAACCAACTTTGGTTGTTGTCTCATGGACTTAGGTGACTAACAAGTGTTTTAAGCTGTGGGTTGCAATTAAATAAAATGGACATAAAGCTCAAAAGAGAGTACCTGCTTTTACTTTCTTGTTCCTTTGATGGAATATTCAATGTAGACATCTTCCACCCTAAATTGTAAGTTGAATTATATACTTGCTTGAGTATTCTATTTTGATTAGTGTTGCAACTCAGTCACACAAACAGAAGAAAGATGAGAATGTCAAGTAATCCATGATATGCTAGATTTAAATTTGAGCAACTTCCTCAGCTCTTGTTGTTGTTTATTGATGCAATATAACCATGAAGTTGCTGCATTCAGTGTTTCAATTCATTTTTTTTTTCTCTATACCACCACATTTGCATTATTCATTGGCACACACACACAGTACTCACAGTGAGAACATACCTGTGTTGCACACTTGAACTACTTGTCCATCCAAACTGTCTCAGTGAACATGCCTTTCCAAAATCCTCACTGCAGGAAATCAGCCCCACTTGAGCGCATTTTTCTCTCTCAAAAAGGGCAGCAGCAACTGCAGAAACAGGCCACAGAGACGGATCCCGCCACTGCAGCTAAAGCAGCTTTTCTAGGCTCGATGATAAATTTCTCCAGGTCCTGCATGCTCCCTCAACTCCAAAGTCTTCTCTGCCACAAAGCTGCTGTGGTCAAACTTCAGAACTCGTAACTCACTTTAACCTCTCCACCACATTTAATTCTTTTCTTGGGAGCTGTGGACCTTGTTTTTATCTAATTCAACCTTTTTTCCTAAAAAGAAGGAAAATTTTATTTATAGCACTTGTACACTGCCATTTCTCTGCCATGGACTGATATGCCATGCACAAAATACACAAGGACCTTCTCTAACCAATTTCACTGCTGGGTCTTTCTGTGTGTACATTGTGAGCTTCCAAGAGGATATGCAGTAGTGGTCGAGACACACAACACATTGCTCTAACCCTAATTGTTTCTTTGTGTCAAACATGTGTTGTGACTGCAACCAGCCTCTCTCAGTTCTTCCTCCTCCTCCTCACTATGATGGGCATCCTTCTCTTCATCCTCACCGTGGGGAAGTTCACGATCTGGTCCTCCTCAGCCACCCATCTGTGGGCACAGCAGCCAAGTGCAGGTTGCATCAACCATGGTGCCTTAAAGTGGCACTACAGCACGTGTGTGCTGCAGTAAATGTTAGAGCACTGGTGTAATAATACACCAGTCAGTCTTCCATCTTGGAACCACGTTGTGACAATGTCTAAAGAAGATGCATGCTTTGTGTGCCAGTGACCGCTATAAATGGAATCACAAACTAGGAGAAGTTGCATTGTATTGATGGCAGCAGATACGTACGTGAAGCCAGTGACCAAATGGTGCAGAAAGATGGAAGCTTCCAGCCTGGCCAAATCCAGCCCCGGGCACAGCCTTCGCCCACCACCGAAAGGAGTAAAGCCACAAGTACCCGTGTCCTTGCCCTGTAGGGTTTCGATGAGCACGAGAAGAAGAAAGAAGAAGAAGAAGAAGAAGAAGAAGGAAGAGGAGGAGGCAGTCACTTTACTTTCCATCTCCATGGATTGAAGCAGTAGGCCTCCTCGTAGAGGTCGTCGTCGAGGTGGACCGATCGGAAGTAGGCGAACACGCACCATCCCTTGGGGATCAGGTGCCCTTTGATCTCCACATCTTTCATGGCCTTGCGCATGATGCCGCTAATTATGTTCCCCATACGCAGCGTCTCTGTTATGACCTACATCGAGTACTACCATGTTAGTCTCTCAGTATGTATGTATGTATGTATATATGTGTGTATATATACATGTACGCATTATGCTTTTTTTACTGCACATCGATGTCCTCAGTTTTAACTGTCAAACTTACATCTTGTGTGAAGGACAAGGACATGTAGTCGGTCCACCGCAGTGTCTCCCCGAGGAGAGATTTGCTCTTCTTCAATTGCATGTTCTCTTCCTGAGATTACGAGAGGAAGTCATTAGTTTGGGTTGAGAAAACGTTGATCAACCCATTCGGAGATGATGTATGGCACGGCTTAATCCACGCATAAAGGAATAAGGAGCATGTGGTTTGGTACCTCCAGTTGCTGGAGAGCAAGAGGGCAGTCGCTGAGGTACTTCGCTGCAAGCGTCAGAAGAATCGGCACCGAGTCCTCCGCTGGTATCATCAGATCGATCATATTGTCCGATATGAGGTCGTCGGTCAACTGATCGTTGCTGTCATTTAGCAGAACATCCACCACGTCCCGTGGAGGGCACCGAGGTTCGCTCATCCTCCTCCTCTTCTCTTGGATGGTCCTCTGGATCAGCATCACCATCTTCTTCTTTGCCTGGGTTGAACTGTTCACTAGTAAGTCATTATGAATCGAAGTTGCAGGTTTGCCATCAAGTTAGCTAGCTGAAACGTAGTGCCAGACTTGCCTGCAGCGATCTATAAAGCCTACTTCCCGGTAGCTTCACTGGCAAAGACATCAAACCAGCAATAAATTCCTGGAATTGTTGCTTTAAGATCTGCATTTCCTCTCCTGGCTCCAACCCAATCAATCCTTTCACCAGGATTTGGAAAACAATCTGCTTAAGAGAAGGCAGCATGAGAGAAATTGTTTGGTGAATATGTAACTGCTATTGATTGCCACACAAAGTAAATGGTGACATGAAAGGGTTGGGACACAGTCAAACCCGACTCAAGGTCATTAAATTCCCTCCTGCCGGCCAGGCTTTGCATGGGGTCTTACGCACGTGTGCATCAGTCACAGTTGCGTGCCTTGGGATGAGGGGAAGAGATCGGAGGAGGAAGGTCGTGAGGGACTCACTAGTTTGGCCTCATCTTGGAGGTGGATGAGGTGCCCATCCTTCCAGTTGCTCATGGTCTCCTGCACGTAGCGCTGCATGTCTTGGGTGACTTGACTCTTGAGGTGGCCGGACTTCAGGAAGGCGCCGATGAGGCCATGAACTCGTTTTTGGAGGCTCCCGTTGATCATCAGAATGGAGGACTTCCCCATCAGCTCCGTGAGCGATTTGGGATACCATGGCACGAAGGACTTCTCGTCACTTTGCAGGATGAACCTACTGACTTCTGCATCGGTCGACACGATCGTTGGACTTCCGAAGATATGCGACTTGAACACCTTCCCATACCTAAAAGATTCGTACATGGCATAAACCCTACCTCACAAGATCATGAACACACAAGCATGCATGAGCTGGTAACACATCTACGTACACGAGACGGCGCTTGTCCATGAAGCTCTCCGGGCGAGGCGAGTAGGCGCAGGACACGAACTCGAGCGTCTCTCCGATAAGAGGCCAGCCGAGGGCTCCTTTGGGGAGACGAGCACCTCTCGTTCTCCTCTTCGGCTTCCGACTCTTGCAGAGGATCACGGTCACCACGATAACTGATGCTGCCAGCCATATGATCAACAACTTATCCATGCTGCAAAGCTATGTTATTTTGGAAGGTCGTGTGCGTCTTCCAGCACGCTACGACGAGGACGACGAAGGATCGAAGAGAGAGAAGGAGGTGGTGGGGGGGCAAAGGAGAGCAAAGAGAGAGTGAAAGTAGAGAAGAACAGAGCTGTTAGCGATGCTAAGTAAATGTGGATGAGCTTTCACAGTGCACGATATTTAATGGTGGCATCGCCCCAACTCTATGATTGTAATGTACCATAGCCCATGGGGGGCCACATGTGAGGTCCGTTCTATAGAATCCAACCCACCACCTCCTGTCGTCATCTTCATCTTCATCTTCTTCTCAAAATTTGCTCTCCCTACGCACACACACACACACACACACACAAAATTATCATCTAATATCCAATCCGTTCCACACGATTAGAAATGGGATAATATAACCTTTGATCCAGCCACCTACATGTGGTGGCCATGTCTTTAAGGCAGCACTCGAGCAAGTCGCCCAATTAAGAATGCCCTCCTTTAGCTTTCCCCCCCCCTCTGTGCTTTGCTGTAACTCTTTGGCCAGTAATATACTAATGGCTGCATCGAGCCATCCTGCTTTTGGTGGAATTAACCTAACCAAAAGCATCTTTCTCGAGAGCTGTTGTCCCACCTACTGCTGCACAAAAACAATTGGAGTCAGGTTAAGATCCTGACCCCTTTCTTGCTTTGGCAATTCTGCTTCGACTCATGTCCCACATAAATATTGTTGTGCTTGGGTGAGAGCATTTAGGCATAAAGTAATGCAACTAGGATCCTTCGTTTGAGCTAATTGTACTTGTGCTCTCTCTGTGGTTTGTCACCTGATAAGTGAAGAACGAAGAATGAAGCCCGGGGGGTGCTCAAGTAACCCGGAGCTCCTGCGGAGTCCACAAAGTACAGCTGACCGAGATGGCTGTGACATCTGTTGCTTCATCTTGGCTTGCATGCGAGTCTTCTTGTTGTAGTCAGTGCCTGCTTGCACGCAAATTCTAGAGCATGGCCATGGAATCAGTTTCTTTATTGCTGCAACGACACTGGTTGCTTCTGCAAGGTGGAACTCAAACAGGAGAAGCTTATGTTGGCATTGCAAGCATCACACAACACATTGCTGCAACGACACTGGTTGCTTCTGCAAGGAAGAACTCAAACAGGAGAAGTTTTTGTTGCCATCGCAAGCATCACACTCCATGAACACCGGTTGCCGCTGCAAAAAAACCAGAACACGAAGAGAAGAAGGTGGTGGTGTTGACCGTGAGCATCACAGCGTGCATGGATTCAAAGCGGCCCTGACAAGTGACGACGACAGCGACATCCATATCTTACCATTACAAGGAAAGCAAGTTATAGGATATTGTGGCAGGGATAGCCTTCCCGGCCATAATGGCGTTCTTTAATGGTGCGTCGGTACTACCACCGGGAGCAGTAAACTATGCAACCCACCGTGTAACCTATCGCCATCAGAGGCAGGCACGACGAACAAGGAGAAAGAGTAGGTGGGAGATCGAATCAAAGCATGATGTGACCATATCAATTCATTCGGCTTCCTCCTTTATTCATCGACCCAACCCTTTTTTATTTAATGATCTGACATGGTGAGGATAGGATTTATATAAAATATACAGAGATGCTCTGCTCGATTTCATGTTCCTCGTTAGGGAATTCGATGATATCATTGTCTGTCGAAGGTTGCGATTTGGGTTGGACTCACTCAGCTGGGATTTATTGGATGCAATCGCTTGCTTGGTGGGGTTCATCAAAGCAGTAGGATCAGAAACCAGATATGGTTATCAGAATAACAATGACTTACTTTGGGTTGGGTTCTGGTTTTCTAGGCCCAATGCTGCCCTAAAGGTTCAGATTCAACTAAGAAGATGTTCTTCAAAGTTCCACTTCGCCATGATTCATCCACCCTCTGCTATCATTTCTTAGGGCATATGAACTGAGGCAGCAAATTCTTCTTTTCATGAGTCCATGCACTTGGTGTTCTGATCATGCAGAAGTCGCTATGTTTGAAAGTGACAAAATAGAAGACGTGAGACTTGTTTGTCGTCATGAGATCAATTCAGTAGTTATGGAGATACTAATTTAGTGTCACAAAGGAGATCCAAATCTACCAGCTGATCCATGGTACAGTTGCTGTGTTCTTTTGGAGGACTTGCACAGTTGCTGCGTTCTTTTGGAGGACTTGTACAGTTGCTGCTTTCTTTTGGAGGATTTGTACAGCTACAAAACAAACACTTAAAATTCATAGGTTGAGACCACCAAAACTGCAGTCTGATCTGAATTACCAACTGGTACTTGTCAGACACCATCCACCACAAATTCATGATCAAGCAAAACAACAGCTAAGAAGAGTACATGAAGCCAAAACCAAGAAGCCCCCACCGGATAGCAAGTAGACACGGTCCAGATCAGCTAAACCAAAACCACAGGCAGCTCCACCAGTTTGTAGCTTCTCACGATTAATATCATTCATCAAACATCTGCGCAAACATTTCCACTGTTCGCAGGTTGATGCTGCAAGTTTTAAGCTTCTCATCGATCAAACACCTGCAAACTGGGTAAACTTGCATGCCTGAAGCAATGATCCGCAGGTGGATCTTCTTTATTCTTTGGATCGTTGCTTCTGAATTGACAACACATCAAGTTTATGCAAAGCAGCAACCCAACATACTGGTCGGCACTGCAATATTCGCCATCTGCTACTACAGACATCTGAGTAGAATATCCATTTCTCCATCTCATGTAGGGTACAAAGCGTGAAGCGTCGCAGGCATACAGCCAGAGTCTTCTTTGGTACGGACTGCAACATGATTTTTGACATGAGATTGTTTGTCTTACAGGATATTTACCTGTGGAATGCAATGGCTATGATAAGATAATTCATAGTCCATGCCTTCTTAGTTTGGTCGTGATGGTGATGAAGCTCATCAACTCTGTGAGATTTTGCCCTACACAAATGACTAGTTTACAGAGAAGCTAGGAATCCCGAACACCTTTTGATAAAAGAGCTGATGATATCTCTGATGCATGTGCATCGGAACAGGAGAAAGACCGAGGTTCGATCACAAGAAATGCTTGATGACAGTGAAAATAATGATCAATTGATCACACAGTGCGTTCACCGGTTTACTTGCTCACTCGAACGCTTCTTACCCTCCCTCACACAACAGAAACATACCATGAGGTCACACTGTCACGATCTAATAATTAGCCCATGAGTGCAAGAGTCAACGTAGCTCTCCCAGAGGGAAAGCAATGCTCAACCTCGAATTAGGCCACAAGAGAGAGCCATCAACAAGGTAGCTGCATCCCTTTCATCTTGCGGGAACACTTCATAGAACGCTGAATTGGAACTCAGACCGATCTCGACATCTTCCACGCCGAGCTGCTTCTGAGAAGTGCTTGCAGTGGTGATCTTGCACCGCTTCTTGAATGGGAGAGTTCGACGTATGTTTGGCTTCTTCTCTTTCCGTATCTTAGTTGGAGCATCGCTGCGGATTAGTCCTCCGCCGCCTCTGGCAGCGGCTTCCATGGCCCGTCGCGCCTTCCGCTGTCTTATCCCGCAAGCATTACAAAGGGACTGCACAATGAAGGACGGGCAAGATAAACAACTCGGCCTGCAGTTAGATTTGCCCGTGGTTCATTTGGGAGCCTCCAAAACATTGACAGTTGTATACCTTGGGGCCGCGAGGGCCACCTCTCCACAGAGGAGTTTTTGTTGTCTTGCAGATGGAGCAGACTCTGGTAATATCAGCTGGAGGATTGATGCTGCAATTGGGTTGCCTGCTTCCCCTCGGTGTGCCATCTTCCGAGCTCATCGTCTTCTTCATGATCCGCATCTCAGAAGACATCCACTCATGGCGTTCTTCATCTTTGCACCAATTCAACTCGATCGTCTTCCCGATATCTTGATCTCCGGTGGGACGTGATATCCAATGATCACTCGACTGATCCATGGTCTGCCATAAATTAGTTGCAAGCATCAAGACCTGTTGCACCAGAACTAGTCAATGAACTATATTTGGTGCAGCAGAAGTAACTTGCCTCTCGTTGCAGTAGCTGTTGCCGGGGGGGAGGGTGGAAACCTCTGCCATCTGCTCCATGCTCATGGGGGTTTCCTAAGAGAAACGGACATGAGAATGGAGAAGTATCATTTGCTACTGCAAAGATCGGACGATCAATAGTTTGATCTTCGTCTCCCTCTGCCATGGAGATAGCAGAAAAGCGGCTCAAGTGGAATGGAATAGAAGCAGAGAGAGAGAGAGAGAGAGGAGGAGGAGGAGGAGGAGAAAGGTGAGGAGGTGGGGCGTAGGGATGTAGCCAGGCTCTCAGTCCTTTCCAAGATAAGTACCAAAGAGGAGAGGACGCTGGGCCAAGATGCCAACATCACCGGTGACCAGTGGTTGATCAATCAAATGCGCAGACCAGTAATTATCTTGTTCACCGAGGTAAAAGAGATTCAACATCACTGTGGGGCTTAGCACACACGTTCACGTGAACCCAAACCATATCAGAGAGGCACCACGCAGCACAAACACAAAAGCGAGATGATGGAACGTCGAAGGGTACATCGCAACTGCACATGAACACAATCTTCCGCGTCGAGGACGATGGGGCGTGCATGGCGGCATCTCACAGTATTAGCCAAAGAGCATTTGGTGCGATGGTTACTGAACCAGAAGAGTGGCTGAGATCTCAGCTTCACTTGGTACTCTGTTTCTGGGTACCACTGCAAGACCTGTCTCTTCTCCCCATCTGCCGCTTCGCATACCTCCACTCGCATGAGCCAAATCTGGCAATTCGCTGTTCTCGTGATGATCCCACAAATTTTACCGCTGGCGGATGCCGGGAAGTTGTTACCATCTCCAAACCAAGGAAACCGATGATGTCAGATCTTCGTAGACAAAGATCATCTCATAAACCATAAGATCTAAAGGATCCGTGGGAAGCTTGTCCCGAAGTCGGACCTTCTTATCCAAATCATCATCATCATCATCGAAATGCTGCTGCTTTATTCGGATGATGGAGAGGATGGATACGTACCCCGTTGCTGTTGCTGTGCGTGTGCCGGAGAGGGAGAGAGGATTCACTGCCGTGATGTGGAAGGTGTGGAGTGCGTCCAAGCAAGCGTAGCTTTCGAAAGGGTGTCTGCAAAAGACAAGGATCATGGCTTGCAGCTACAAGACAGTACACAGCCTGCCACATGGACCCGTTTCTCTCCACAAGCGATGCCGCAGTGCCATTTTTTTCTTATCGCTGTGAAGCTCTCTCCACATGGATTTGAGTTGACTGATTGATTGAATGAATGATGCAGCTCTGCCGATTGCGTTCCGAAGCTGGGAGTTGATCGATTGTGCTCGTGGGATAATGTTTGGGTTTCCTGCCTCTTCTTCTCCTCGATTAATTGGCCGGTGAGGATTTTTGTGATAATTTTTGTTTTTCTTTTTATAATTTCAATATTAGTGAAATTACAACAGATAAACACGACCTAATGTATCACCTCAAACAAATATATAACCCTTACGAATTATTTATTTGTAAATTATTTATATAGAATGCGAGAATATTTTTTTTTTCTTTTACAAAATATATAAGTGATGAAGATGAGATTCAAGCAAAGTAAGATCTTATGATAATCCGTCAAAATATTTAACAATATATTTTCCCTTTCTCCATCAGAGGTTCGGTTTACGTACAATTAAAACTGGTATGAGATGAATGAGATCTTATCACTGTGAAAGATAATTAAATGAAATCCAGTATCAGACCACAAATTGCCTTTGATAATAAAGGAGTGATCTTTGGCTCTTCAGGTGAAGAGGAGCTGCTGCTCTCCAAGTTTCCAACTAATTTAAAATCAAAAATAGCTTCATTGAAATCAAATAAATTAGAGATGGCAATACAGTAACGAATAATAAAACAATAATGATTAAATGAAATTTATTTTGAACGGATGTTAAGAGATTTTGGATTACATTAATTGGTCGTGGATAACACACGTCTCTGACGCTGTTATAAGCCCTCACGAGTACAAACTAGTAGGCCTTCTTGGTGTCCCGTCATATGTGGTCACAGCTCAGAGTGGGACTGGCTATGTTCGGTCTCGTTAATGCAACCGCGGTTTAATTTATGATGTTTCGAGTGATGTGTGGTCAACTTAGATCGGGACTGTTGCTATCATTAATGCAACCGAGCTTCAATTTAAACTCCGACTGGTAGGAAGATGATGTGTGACAACACATCATGCTAATTCTCTTTCGACGAATCGATCGAGGAAAAATAATAAAAGCATGAGAAGATTCATTTCAAAACCTTTGTTTTGATGACGTTATGATTGGATCGAAAGTCCAACCCTCGGTAGAAGATCTTGTAACTCATAATTTCAAATTTCTTTTTCTTTTTCTCCTTTGGTGCTATATTTCCTCTTCCAGTCTCTCTTCCATACTATTTGATGATTTTGGTCCTTTGATTTCCATTTTTCTCTTTTTGGTTTTTGTTGTTTTAATAATTTGAGCATATAATTCTTATATCACACATTTCACTGCGGAGGAAAAGGAAAGAATAAATACCATACCAACTGGTTGTGCTCCTGCAGATGCACACGCACACAGATATCATTGAGGACGAGATTTTGGACTTGAGACGGCAAAGAGAAAAAGAAAATATTAAAACTCGAGAAACAGGTATTTTTATTGAGGATATGAACAGGGCATACAACTTATGCAAACCCTTCAATGTTTTGATCAGTACCTTCTCTTTTCTCCACACCAACAATAATTACAATTCCGGCCGCTGTGTATAATTTCAAGCAGTTCTCAGAATCGACTTGTGATTCCGAAACAAAAATGACAGAATTATATACTGCAGTGCTATACTTTTAATCGCTGTGTAAGAGCTTTGGAGTATACCGGTATTAATTCTGCAGCTGCACTTCGCACAGCCAAAAAGCCTTTTCTGCTACCAACAGCCTCTTAGGAATCCTCTACTTTGAACAGAAACAAATATGTTTTGTGATGCATAGTCGGTGCCCTGCTGTTCCAGCAAAGACACATCGATTTGCGCGGTTTGTAGTCTTCAGTCAGTAGCCATATATATTTTCGCTGACATGGGAAGTTTCAGTTTACGACGACCAACTTCTGCAACCTTCAGTCAGTAGACATCTATATTTTCGCCGACATGGGAAGTTTCAGTTTACGACGACCAACTTCTGCAACTGCTTAAGAGATGACATAAGCTGGGCAAAAGACGGGCGTTCGTTTGGCTCACTGCATGAGAAACCAAGTGGATGAGCATGATGCTTAGTAATAACACATTCAATCTAGTGCATTAGTTTTGAAACCAACATTTGCAGAAACAATGATGCAAAAAATTAACCTCTAGGAATCCTTGCAATACAATTGGAAGCAAAGTATAATGCCAGTTAAAAGAATAGATCGATTCCGTCACTACAAATACCAGAAAAGCACAATGAAAATGAACAATGTTTGCTGTGATACCAGAATGCCACTATCTACGGTTCACTTATTATTATTAACTTTCTGTATCCATCAACCACTTCATTATTTGGAAATGAAGTTTCACTTACTTTTACGTGCATTGACTGTGGTACAAAAGGTCGGTTAATAGTTAAAAACAGAGAACTACATTGCTACTAACATCAGCAAGCAAGCTTACCTTTGCCAACAATCAGTTATTATTTGTGCAACCATTGGATCGACCTCTTCAGGTATGTCAAGACGTCTATTTTGGAAACCCACTGCTCCAACCACTTGCATTGGGTTCATTCCACTCCATGGCATGCGCAAGGTAGCTAATTCCCACAGGATTACACCAAAACTGTAAACATCACATCTGATACATACAGATGTTTCTTATTACCAAGAGGTTCCCAAATATTGTAGAATTCTGCAGTGTTTTGAAATCTGAATGACCCACTTACTTCTCGTTTGACGGTTCATTTCGTAATACCTCCGGCGCCATCCACTCCGGCTGTACGAGTACAAATATCAGAAACTTGGTACATGATTAGTCAAAATCAACTAATACGATGAAGCTAAGATGCAGTGTTTTTTGATGAATTATTAATTAAAACTTAACATAAAAATACAACCAAAGAAAAGTAACAAGACACGAAGCTTCACAAACACAAAAAAAAAACAGAAAACATAAAATAATAACTAAGTACTTAGACCTGAAGGCCAATACAACCTGATGAAAATGAAGCAAATTTGATATAGGATAAAATAAACAATTTAAATAACTAATGTAAACAGATAAAATAGAAAATAGGCCATTGGCTAAATGTTAGAAGCTGAGATGGTGTACGTGTATCATGAAAATAACATATGCAGCTTGGACAAGTTGATGTAAGAAACAAGAAATGTGGCTCAACAATGAGAAATCAGCATGAGAATTGAGAAAGGGCAAGAAATCAACAAGCATCAGGTGAGTCAGACTCTTGGGTCATGCCTGCATCATGTATTGGGTGTTCCGTATAGAGTACCCTATTTCTACCTTTTCAGTAATCCTTGGAACTGGAGATGTTGTCAGGTAGGATTACCCAGGATAAAATTCTGATGAGCTTATAAGTACAAAATGTGGATCCATACTCGATATTTTGTGTCAGGTATCAGATTTATATGCATTTGTTGGTACATATTTCAGATCCATGCTTGATTTTAATAAGGTTAATGTATCCAAAATGAGGATCCATACCAAAAAATGGGACTAGGTTCCAGGTTATCAGGCTGCATTAACAACCATGCTTAGAAGTTAGAACTTCAAAAGAAACTTGTATACGAGCTTTAAATTCAGGATTCACAAATGAAGGGGGAATTGCGAAAAGTGAACCAATTATTGGTAAAGGTCAACAAAAACTGCAGTAGATAACAGAAATATTGCTGAAGTAAATAATGGAATAAGAAATTTACTGTTCCAGCGGTGGACTTTGATGACAAGAAGGTGTGATGCTTCAATCTTGACAAGCCAAAATCACTGACCTGAGACAAAATCAAGTGTAAAGTTGTATACTTCAGAAAGAATGTAAAACAATTTTGATATACACCATGCGATTTTGCATGTTCTACAGCACACGAAACAGCAGTACTGCAACCAAAATAAACAGCTCTTCTTCAGAACCAATTAACAAGTTTACTTCCATCATCAATGATGTCTCAATTTGCTTTAACCTTATGTAGCTAATATTATAATTTCTCAAATACATTGACAATAAAAACTTAAAAGTAAAAGATAGACCATGAACCAGAAGATAAGAACAAAAAAGAGCGAAAGAAAGACATGACTCTTTTATGAGGATTGGTCCCAGTGTTATGAAATGGATTATGAACCGGGTCATCTTATCATAATAGGTTTACTTTCAATAGAAGTACCACAAATACAGCATTAGGTGAGATTTAACTTTGCATCATTCTTTAAAACCAGCAACTCAAAGACTACAGTTCTGTTTCAAGCACTAATAAAAAAAGTTCTCCTGATCCTTGTATTATACATCCACACATCCTGGAATTTTACTTGTGATACAAATTTATGCTAGCTGATCTTTGTGCATTACAACTATCTGCAAAATTGGACACGCACTCTACAGTTTGTATAAAGTCCTTCATAACAAATTGCATGGAGTTAGATAGCCAATCACTTAATGAAATGATGAGAGTCTGACATTTTAATTGTGATGACCGAATAACCATCATAATAAACCATCCCTTATTATAATAAAATCATGGTGAAAATCTAATGCATGGACAGGTTTGTCGGGAGGTATGCAAGAAGGTCAATGAGTATTATTAAATGGAAGTACCTTGACCACCCAATTTTTATCAACAAGAAGATTTGGAGACTTCAGATCCCGGTGCACGATAGTTGGATGGCTAGTATGTAAGTGATTCATCCCCTTGGCCTGCCAAGATAACCCAGGTTGAGCTGAGGTGGATATCAGTATGCATAACCAAATTGGTATCATAAATGGTCAAACTAGTACCACATCCAGTGCCATTTTCAGTCGTCGATTTTCATCAAGTTGAACATTAGGACGATGCAACAATCTATATAAACTGCCCCTGCAAACAGAAGATAACATGTTGTGATCATCTAAGTTAAAATGTGGAAGTTAATGTGGTTACATGCCTGATGAAGATATCATGTGTACCATACATTAGCATGATGAAGTTTTGTCTTTGTTTTGCTTGTTTTGGTGCAGCCAGCAAATCTGACAGTACCAGATGAAATACTCATGATATTCCTTGTTTCAAAGATATGATAGGATATTGTATTTTAAAAAGAAGTTGTATTCATGATACCAACATGACATATGCTCCTCTTATATCATTAATCAGCAACGACTAACCTATTGGACCATCAGTCATTCCTCTTATGTTTTTCCACTAACAATCAACCAAAGCGATAGTCCAGTTATTTGTAGTGGTGAGAATTGTGACGCTTACATTGGTCCCACATTGAAAATGAAAGAGGGTTAATGTAGTATATACTATATACAACTAGATGAATCTACTATGAATAACGTGGAAAGAAGCATTTTGGGCTACATGATTCTGGACTTGTTTTAATAGGAGGTCTACCTATTTGGGCTGTAATAATTGATATGGAAGTTACTATATGTGTGGTGAGTGTGTACAAGTAGGAAACTACTACTCATGGACTTCTACTTGCTAGGGGATAGTTAATGTGTTGGATCTTGATAATGACATTGTCTATGAGTGAGGTAATTTTTATACTCTAATTATTCCTACATTAGATTTGAGAGGATATCATGATGGTATAAAGAGTTGGATGAGTCTATTACCAATTCCTCAGCCTAAACATTTTAAATCACATGGTTTTAAGCTTGTTTTACTGAGTCACAGTAGCTCTATCAAGCTGGGTTGCGATGATTCATGATAGTAAATGGTTAAGCTCATGTATGGTTCCACCTTTCACTCTTTACTGATTGAAAATTTGGGCAGTATAATACCAAAGAAAATATATAGGACCTTTCATGTGGGCTAAAATATGTCAAGCTAATGAACCCCCTCCACACCAAAGATACCATACATTTGAGTTAGTCATTCATACAAATTCTGAAAAAGAATTTTAGGCTAACATGTACCCATGCCTCAAGGTGAGAAAGGTTTGGATTTGTATAAAATACTAGATTGAACCACTAGTAATAACTTGAACATATTCAGTCATGTGGTAAGACTCGTATATATAAGCTTGAGCTAGTAGGCATCATAGATCATGGCAAAAGGAACTTGTTATGCCCACTGGTCAAGTAGAAAGGTGTATTGCACAAACCTTGGAAGAAACTCTGTTAGTATTGACAAATTTGGAGGACGGGTCACTGCTCCCATAAAAAGAACAACATTGGGATGCCGTAGCCTTGACATGATTTTCACCTACAGCAACAAACTTGATACATTACTAGCCTGAAAACACAAAAAGAATAGAGAACTACAGGTTCCATAATTACTATGGTAAGCGTCCAACATGCTGGATTCATCTAAATCTTACTTCATATCTGAATTGTTCCAATGCATCACCAGACAGACCCTGATCCAAAAATTTCTTCACGGCAACCTCCTGAAAGACGACAACAATAAAACAATATGGACCAAGAAAAAAACAAACTTTTCATTTCTCAACAAACCAAAATAATGATTCTTAAACAACCATCCAATTGTTCCACTACAACTTAAAATTTCAAGCTTCTTTAGGTTCTAGATAGGGACATGATTTTTTCACTTTCATGGAAATCTAAAAGCTTATAGGTTCACCAGTATTACAAAAATAATAGTGACAAAATTATATTTTGCTTGACTTAAATTACCACAAAAATTATACAAAAGGATTTGCATAATATATTCATGAGTGGCATAAGGACAATCAAACAATTAGCAAACAAATCCATAACAGAATTCATTAGAAATTTCTATGGAAAATTTAGTTGAATGAACCTATTAACTTGTTGAGATTTAAGGATAACACAACTATTAGTAAGTTGTGGTGTCCAGATATGGAATTGCAACTCCAATCACTTTTGGTTGGTTTTGCAAATCTTTCCTAACTACTAGGGTGAGTTCAACATTACGCTTTTTTTCTTTCTGTAAATCTCTAAAACAGTGCAGTCTGATTGGAAACTTGAAAATCTTTTGTCCAAATATTTTAACCAAAATATCAGGATTTTGTGCATCCATAATCACTGAATCCAAAAAACTTCATGACTGTGAATTAACCCCACTAAATTAAGAAAATCAAAAGTTCTGGGTTTTTTACAACATTGTCTAAGCATCATCAAGTCAATGCTTTATTCATCTGATTTTAAGAAAAATGAGAATATTTCATACTTAGCCCAAAATAAAAGGTAATTTTCTGGACCATAACTTACAGTGCCATGCCAATCTGCATGATAAACCTCCCCATACGAGCCTGCAATATAAGAATATTTAGTTATGTATGAATCAGTTATTATCCACCAATTTTCACAAACTAAAGAATCAAACAATAAGATGATGGATGTAGATAATTAAACTGACTTGTAATACTATGTGTTAAAAACTCAGCTTCAACATGGCTTCTAGATTACCCTCTTTCCAAGTCATATTCCCACATAAAAATTAAAGGTAAATATCATAAAAGAATAAAGTTAAGGTGAGACATAAACAAATGAAAGGAGAAAAGGAGAGACAAAAATGAGTCATAAGCATCAACGGAAAGCAAGTTGATCATTGAAAAACATCATTTTGATAAGCTCAGGTAGAACCCAATTAAAATAATAACTGACATATGCAATTCATGGAAAGATCCCAATAACTATCAATCATGGTCAAGACAAGTTTATATCCATGATTGTGCAATAAACTTTTATCTTCTCAAATGGATTTTGAGAACGACAATTGAATGTATGGCCAGAACTACAAGAATAGTTGGCAAGTCGGAAACCAATCTAAATAAATTATGCAGGTTAAATACTAAAAAACCAGGAAAGTGACATTCTGATATATCAAAGAAAAGATGATCATAGATATGCATGCACAACTTTAAGAATTATAGTTTAAGTTTATTTGACATCTATAAACAGAACAACATATAAAAATCTTGTACTTTAATTAGATTAACAACTTCAAAAGTTGGGTTCAATTATTAGACATACCAATACCAATTCTTTCTCCAATCTGAAGATCTTCCCATGGTATCTCCCATTCGGCAACAGCATCTAGCATTATGCTTCTTTTTATATTGTCAGAAGCACTTAAGCCATGAGGATCATCTTGTAAGAGTTTGACCGTAGAATTCTTTGCACATTCTTGACAATCTTCTGAAGGAATATCTCCATGTTTATAAGGATTAGAATGTCTTCCTGCATTTTCCTGAGAGTATTGTGCATCTGATGATCCAAGAACATTTGACTCAGCCTCATATGGTACAGAAGATACATTCACTTGTTTCATGCATGTAGCTGTTGATACATCTGCAATATCAAGAACTGGACCGGTGAATTTACTCCAAAAATCATGTGGAGAACTTCCATCCACCTGAACATCATTTTCAACTAACCATTCATTTGCTTTTACTAAAGATGTAGACATACTCGTACCAAATATGCCTTTGTCAATATTATATGTGGATTCTCCACCAACATGTCGATTCCTTTTTCCATTATCATTATCATTCGAGTGTTCTGCAACTGATGCATGTGAAACTAAAGGCTGGAAGTTTAACGTCCAACCAGTGACAGGTAAATCTGTCCCACTTCTCCCTTCTCTTTCCTTGTAGTTGCCTTTTCTATGGTCCTGTTCTATTAAATCTAGTGAAGGGCTTAAGTCATAAAACAAATCTGGAGGAGGTGAAGCACCACTTTCCAATAAAACAGCATGCAACTTCTGAGCAAATTCAGGGTTCTTTGCTGCAGTTACTACATATTTGGAAACATCATTAACTTTCATCCTTTGAGAAGGGGATATAACTTCTTCAGGTTTTAATGAGTCTTGTCGCCTACTCAGTGAAGGGCAGAATTTCCCAAGTTCATTTTCACATCTTTCAATTTGATCATTATCAAATTTTGCATCAACATCTTCTGGTCTACTGCCTAAATTTGATGTTTCTTCTAGCTGCAATCCAAGATGCCCCGATAATAAGCTGTCATCATAACTTCCTTCTAATATATCTGTTTTCCTCTCAAACTGGGAACTGACTTTATCAAGGGCCAAGCATAAATCTTTGACAGTTTGTTCAATGGTTTCTGGGTCCAGCAGAAAGTTTCCAGAATTTTCAAGATGAATGCAGGGGTTCTCAGAAGGAATTAATGTGCCCGGAGCTCCCATAAGATCAACAATATATTCACTGTCACACATGAAGTGATGCTCTATCAAATTTCTTTCTGATTTATATATTATGTATATATATATAACATATAGTATGATGTTCAATAATGTAAATAGGTTATAATAGCAACTCTATAGAATTTTGTATAAAGAGATAAAGATGATTGTATTACATCAGCTACTGAGGGGGAAACAAAAACATGATATCTAATGCTTCTTCTTGTTCTTGTTTGTTATTGTTTTTCTTTTGCAAATGGTAATGGTGAGGAGGAAACAAAAACATGATATCTAATGCTTCTTTTGTTTCTTGTTTGTTATCGTTTTTCTTTTGCAAATGGTAAGCGGTGAGGACGGGATTTGATCCTTGCTATCAACCAGCTAAAGTCTTTCCCAGCTAGGCTAGTTGATTATTTGAAATTTTGAATACTGAAATACTTTAAAGAAACAGAACATTAAGAGAGGCCAGACACTGAAGCACACATCAAAAGTTTAAAAACTACCAAAGATACATCACAAACAAATCAAATATCAAGCAATATTTTATTTATTTTTAATAAACTTAAAACCTATGAGACAAAAATATAAATAAATCCTGAGAACGGCTGGATTCAACACATGTTGGAACCACAAAAAAACACATCATTTGATATCTTAGCTATGCTAGAATCAGAATAGTATCGACATTTACAATAGTACTAACATCAATTGTAATTAAAATAGTAGGAGATATTCAAACAAAATAGAAATCATATAAAATTTATGTTTCATCTTAAAAATCTACATAATGAACAAGTAGAAACACCAACCAGAGCCAATTTAGTAAATGCCTAAAAGGTATATAACTATTTATAGCAACCATAAGAAAGCAGAATGAAATAAAGGAATCGACCTGTCATAATCAACTTTAATAAAGTTCACAGCCCCTTCATCAGTACCAGTATAATAACTGCCTTTTACAAGTTTACATGGGAGGTTTATTAGATCAGCTAGTACCTGAAAAGGGGGAAAATGAGTGGTTTATTCAACTTCTTGTTCTTGTGCAATAAAAAATTCATAATAAAAGTAAACAAGGAAATAGTCTACCTAAATTACTACTGTTTTTAAAGATAGCATTGGTGATCCCAGCTTATAAAATGAATGTAAACAGAAATGTTAATTGTATCCTCACAAATCGGGCAATTTGTCAATTTTAATTTCAACTTCATTGAAAATAACATTTTGTAATTTTTTTAATAATTGCTAACCAATTAACCATACTAGGACAACATTTGCTCCATTTTTTCCCCTTAACATGTATAAAGACCAAAGTACACTTATAATCCCATTGATAGAAACAACCAAGATTTGCCCTACAGTAGGTATAGGCAATACATACCAGTATGACAAGGGATCGGCATGGGCGGTATATATATCAATACATCGGTATGTCCCACTGTACATTATGTCGGTATGTCGGTATGGCTCGGTACATACCGTACCAATAGTCAATTGGTGCACCGGTATGGACCAGTAAGGCAAACCATAGAAATAACATACATATTTTCTAATAAAACAATATGAAGATCACAGACTTGTAGAGCAAAACACATGACAATAACATGCCATCCTGAGGATAAAGCATAGACATGTTAATTTGATACTCATGAACAATATAATGATTCTTGGCATAGTATTGTAGGATAGATAAATACGTTGTCATATTGAGTGGACAAAAGTAACTACAATCACAGATGAATTGCCAAACCTCTAAATTGACAAAAGTCAGATAACAATATTAGAAAAAAGATCATTGGATGCCAACTTAGTGCCCTCTTAATGTGATTTCCCAGGTCTTTTCAGCTCAAATACTATGATCAGACTAAGATCCATTGCATAGATTGGGTTTCCCCAGTACAAGTCATATATGGTTCTTTCCAAGTCAAGATGTGCATTATCATTGATCAAATAATGAAAAAATTTAGGTAATTTTGTTTGAATATACATGTACTCTTATTACCGTGGTATATTCCACATATAGAACTATAGTTTTGCTGCAGTCTTTTTGGTCTGCAATTACCTCCATGTTCATTAATGCTCTAAATTTTTTGTTCAGGCCAAAAGAGTGATAATAGACTCATGATTTCAGGTTAAATCTTTAAAAGAAGTACATTCCTTCCACTAAAAACTGGATAAGGATGTGGTAGCCTGTTGCTTACTATACACCTTCAATATGTTAAATGGTGTCAAGTATTAGCAAAAGGAAAGGACAGATACTAAATTGTTCAAATCAGTAAGGATTTATCATGGTAACATACTGCTGGAATGACAATCAAGTAGCTGAATAAATGCTTATGGCACATGACAAAACATGTTCCTGGAATGACAATCAAATAGCTGAGTAAATGTTCATGCACCATAAAAAGACATGTTACAAAGGATCTAGCTGTACTATTATACAATTTAATTATCAAAAGGTTTGTAAAACAACATAATATAAGTGAGAAAAAAAAAGTCGCATATGCTGCAAAACTAGATGAGAAGAAATTACAAGGTACTTCATTAGATTGATGTGGTCAGGATAAAGACATTCTAGAGCATATGTTTGAACCAAAAGAGTAAAATAATAACAACCTTAAAGAGTAAGGCCCTGTGACGTGATAATCCAATTTCAAGTGAACCAAGAGGAAGAACAATAGTGTTCAAAGAAGTCCGCAATTCAGAGCTTTTGAGAGCCCACTTTCTTTGCATATCAAAAGCATCATCAACTGGGCCACCCATACTGTGAACAACAAGATCTGCAATCTTCTGGACTAGCCCACTGGTGAGTATGCCATGCTCTTCTGCTTTGCTTTTTGAAGCAATAGAGATTGCTTTCTTCTCAAGTTGTTGAAGTGCATGATCTCTTGTCTGGTTCACTAAAATTACTTCATATTCAATGTCATCTGAAATCGATGTTGCTTGGAGTTCTAACAATGAAGGCATCTTTTCTCTTAGGTTGGAATTTGAGATAATTCCATATACATCATAAAAACCATCCTTCAGCTTCTCATCATAGTTAACAACATTGTAGCTCTGCAACAAAACATACAATGACCAAAAATTAATCCTTAACCAAATTATGAATCATACTATGAGAACAAGGAGCATGAGAATCAGAACTCTAAACTTAAAGGTGAACGACAATAAAACTTCTTGAACAGATAGCAAGAGATCACCCACGCCATCAACTGGATGAAGGATATGACAGAAAACACAGCAAGGATGAAAGCAGTATTTATATTCAATGTCCAGAAGTGTCTAAGTCTATATTTCATTCAAGGGAGGTAGAAATGTCTTGATTCAGTTTGATGCTTCAAAATTTATTGTTCACAAGACTTAACCTGTGAAAAAAAACTATGGCATAAAAATAACAAAAAAAGAAAAGAAACTATATTAGAACATGAGAAAAAGCTTTTAAAACATGTGTTCTGAACTGAAGGTTAAGCCTGATAAAGACACCTTCTTTACAGTGACAAGTATCAGCCTCAACCAAATTGCTTGAGAAAAAATTCGTAACCACTCGTACCTTATATAATTGCGCTTGCCATTATCCTAAAATTGCACTGCCTATAATAGCTAGCTTCAAGAGTAGCTTTTGAAGATTGGATTGAGAGTTTACGTTTTAAACCTTTTAAAATACTTATTCGATCTGCAACGTATTAAGGAAATAATTCAACTTGAAATACCATAGACAAGGAATCAAAACGATCGCATAGAACGAACAGTGACAGACCGGGAAAACCTCAAGACTCACCCAGTACCGGAGCGAGAGGAACTCCATCGAGCTCTCATCCGCACCACCGACACCAACAGAGTCCGCGGCGGCAGTTCCAACACCAAGGGAGCACCCCAGGCTCATCCGCTTGGCCGCCTTCATCTGCACGGAATCCGGGTCCTCGAGCCCGTCAGGGTCCGAGGCACTGATCGCCAACGCCAGCTGCACCTGGTACTCCTCCTCGAACAATCTGAAATCTGGCCCAGCCGAGGCCGCCTCATGACCGCTCCCTCTCGAACTCGACGAGGCCGAGGTAGCGGGCGGCGGCGAAGGGTTGCGCCTCGGATCACCGAGCCGTTGATGGTGCTGGTGGTCGACTCCTCCGCCACCTCCTCCCCCGCCGATGTGAAGCTTTCGTAGAAGATGCTTCATCCTCGACATTGACCATCAGATCCAAAGCCTCTCCTCCCCCCCTCTCTCTCTCTCTCTCTCTCCGCTCTACTCCGTCTCTTCTTGTTGGTTTAAATTATCTCACAATTAACTAGTCGCAATCCCTTATTCGATCTAATCTGGTTAGAACACTTTTCCTATCCTTAAAACATACCCTGTCACATACCTTTTTCTGTATTAGAGATGTAGATGGGTCCCATATAAGACACACGTGTGGCAAGCGGCCAGAGCGGTCAACAAACGTGGGTTAAGTGGTAACCCGCAAACCGGCAAATTAAAACTGCTTTTAACTCTCCCCTCAAGACGAACCCATTCCGGGTTGTAACGGGAATTCTCTCGTGGGGCCCAGTATGAAAGCCGGTTATAAGACGGGTAACTGACTGGCGTACGACGAGGAGGAGAGAGAAAGATGCGCTGGGGCTGAGTCGACGGCCCTCGGCGTCAACTTGCCGGGGAAGGGAACGAGGAAGCGAGTCGCCCACTTGAAGACGCCATGGATCGAGACGATAACGATGAAGACACCGTCGACTCGGAGAGCCAATAGAATTCTTTCTCTCTTTTTTCTCTTTTTTATTTTTGTGCAACCAATGAAACTAAGCCACGTCTGTGTCTCGGGTTGAATCAACGGGCGTGCCACGTCTGCATCTTGTTGCATACACTTCGCTGGACCCTGAATGCTGACGTGGTACTCATTTAGTGGCGCGAATTAAATGTCGGCGCCAGTTCACCCGTGAAACCTCTCACCCGGTTCCCGCACCCATTGCGACTGGGGACAATGAATGCAAGACAGGTGGGCTCCGCATGATTATAACGGACGGTGCAAAGTGAACCAACCATACTGTGCCTGATAAAACAATGAAGTATTGCTCTCCGTCAACGTAATGTCATGTTGGCCATACAAAACACTAGAGAAATCAACCGACGTGAGTATTCCTATGCAGATACATAGAACATCGTTGATCGATAATTTGAATTATATTTGCAAGGTAGCAAATAAATTTAGCTGAAAGGCATTGTCCCTATTAATTTCTTGATCAAAGATGACAGCATTCGACTTAATTAGGTCGAGTTGATCCCTCCAATTCCACACCTTTTAAAGAGGATGGAGAATTGATGATTCTCGAGCAGACGGAAAGATCAAACGGTCCAGATTTTCCGATCTTAAGATTCGTGAACCGTAAAGCAACGTCAGATGGTGGTATGAGTGGTAGTATTTTTGTTAATTCGAGAAATAAAAATTATATTTAGGTGGAATGAGTCACTGCAATTTGAATGTAATGTATGACCTTCCACCACATATATATATATATATATATATATACTAAACTTGAATTTAGAAGGTCAAATACTGTATGTAAATTATTCATTTAATTTAAACATTGACGATATAACGATGTGATGACAGGAGGAATTTAATGCGATTAGACCTTCTAAAGAATAACAAGAGGAGCAAATATGGTTGATTGGTTTCCCAGTCAAACCGACATTGGAGGGTGAAGGGATAGTGGAGCCCAATCTCTTAATTGCAAAGGAGACGTAGTCGATGGCTTCGACTGTGGAATTAAGAAGTCCACTCTCTTAACTGATAGCTGTATGTAGATTTGTAACGACATGATTGATGGCTTCAATTCAATCTTCTTGATGGATGACTATTGATTTAAGATGACATAATTGATAGCTTCAATTCAGTGAATCCAAGTCAATTATGGAGTCATATCTGATAGCACACATTGTTTTGTAAATTGATATCAATCATAATAAGGTTTTGTAGTATAACATTTGCCATAATCCAATCTTGAAAATTTTGAATCAAATATTAAGAAAATAATTAGAAGATGTTTTGTTAAGATGAAACTATAAGCTATTTAACAATAAGCTCTTGGATTTTGCTCCACCAAAGCAACCATTCCTTCATCAAAGGCAAATAAAAAAAGGTAAATAATGAGAGAAAAAGTTAAGCAGCATAAAGCGGCTTGTAATTTGCCCAAAGGCAAACCTGATACCAATTTGATGCTATTTTTAAGTCTAATTATACTTCTAAAGCTACAGGTATTCATCAAAATTCCTGCATAGTGGTCTTCATTATCATTAAAAAGCAGCAAGTGTGGAGTTACAATAATAATAACGAATCTTGGTTTTTCAACAAATAACAAATACCAATATAAAACCATAATTAATTGGTGTACAAGATCTTAATATTACAATAGAGGTTCAGCTCTAGGATTCAATAGCAAAGGGAGAAGAAATGAATCTGAACAATCAAGCAGAAAAGAGTCGAGAGTTTCTGAGCTTTTAGTATAGCCAGCAGCTTCCTCATGGCACAGCAGACGTAACTTTGGAGTCGTCCAGACAAAATCAGTGGGCGGCATCTCTGCTGTAGTACTGATCTAATGTCTTTGCAGGTATGCGGTGGAGAAGTTCACGAGGGAAAATACGCAGGAGAGTCCATGCAAGATCAAGTGACTGGAAGATGTTACGAGTGTCATAGGCCCCTTGAGCAACAAATTTTCTTTCAAACTTGTCTAGGAACTCAAGGTAGAGCTGTGCATCATAAAGATCGCAACATGGTTAGCATATTGATGTTGTGTTACCCCACCATAAAAAAGCACAGATGTGTGCGTCTGTGTGTGTGTGTATATATATATATATATATATATATATAGAGAGAGAGAGAGAGAGAGAGAGAGAGAGAGAGAGAGAGAGAGAGACCAAATCCTCAGATGATAGTGCCTCCTCTCCCACAACTGCTTTCATTGCTTGAACATCCTTTCCGATGGCATAATTGGCATAGAGCTAAAAAATGAAAACAGTCAAACAAGTAAAGATTTAAATGAAAAAAATGGATTTCATTTTAGTAGAAAACACATATATCATTATAACAAACCTGGTTAGAGACATCAGCATGATCACGACGGGTCATGCCCTCACCAATAGCACTCTGCAAAGACAGTGATTAAATTATAAGAAGAAATGTGGTATCTTTACAGTACCTGACAACCTTCACAATTGCCAGAAAAATGAACAAAGAATATCAAATCCACAATAACCATCAGGGAAAGAAACTAACCTTCATCAATCGAGAAAGAGAAGGAAGGACATTGATAGGAGGATATATCTGCCAACATTGCAAAGAAAACAAGTCAAACTTGTAAGATAAGTAACATTAGTTCCATAATACCTAGTAACAAAAGAAGAAATAGTAGAGAATACCATCACATATACACTTGTTGGAACAAAATAAGTCCTTTGTGATAGAAATATGTGCCGATGTATATATTACCTGCCGATTATGGAGTTGCCTATCAATATAAATTTGGCCTTCAGTGATGTAACCAGTAAGATCAGGGGTGGGGTGGGTAATATCTGTAAAAAACAGAAACCTTCAGCCAAAAGAAGAGTATAATTTATTTTCCTACAATTCTGCGAGTGGAGAAAATACGGTAGAAGCACTCGTAACTTTTCATAGCAGTATGGTATACAAAACAACATCAAAACATAAGAGCCAACAGAGATGTTCTTTTGTGACTACTGTTTTGGAACAGTCGCATGAAAGCTCCTGATCCATAGTCACTTTAATATAAAAAAAAAAAGAGAATGATGAGCAAAGTACAAAAACATTATATCTAACAATACCATCATTTGGCATGGTTAATATGGGTATCTGTGTGATAGAGCCTTTTCTTCCCTCTATACGGCCAGCACGCTCATATATTGTTGCCAGATCAGTGTACATATACCCTGGATAACCACGTCTACCGGGCACTTCCTCTCGAGCTGCTGATACCTAAAAGCATACAGGTAATTATTTAAAAAAAAAAGAAGAAAATTGATTAGCTCATCAATCTAGTAGTTAGAATATAGTACTTGGAATAGCATGAAGCAAAAGCCACTGAAAATCCATAAAATTTCTTATGCAATTTGTTGATTAGAAATTAAAAACTGACTTATAGTTGAAGAAATTTCTTATGCAATTTGTTGATTAGAAATTAAAAAGTGACTTATAGTCGGAGAAGATGAAATTAATAACTAAAGGCATTTAAATAGTTATAAGCTCCCTATTGGTGAACGGAATTTCAAGACAAATGGTGCGATACATAAATTATATGCAGTTGAAACTTGAAAGTATGGGATACACCAGAAGATAAATGAAAACTTGCAATGCAGGAGCCTTTGTCTAGAACAGACAGCTCAATGCACTTTTAAGGAGACAACCATATGATATACAAGAAGACTGCAAGGCCATAAACACATTTTCAGGAATTAAAAGTATAAACCATTGTTGAACAGAATTGTTCAGATGGCACAAGAAATTCATCATACTATTTACAGTTTATAAAGGTAGATAGTATATGTGCATCTTCATGTACACATTGTGTGTATTCTAGCCATATATACATATAGAATTATGTCTCATTTGACAAAGAATGTAGTAGATATTAATATGAAAGAGATGGTCATTACCTCACGAAGTGCATCTGCATATGAGCTCATGTCAGTTAGGATGACAAGGACATGTTTTCCACATTCATAAGCTAAATATTCTGCTGTTGTGAGTGCAATTCGTGGAGTAATAATGCGCTCAATTGTGGGGTCATTTGCCTGTCCAATCAAGTACAAGAAAAAAAGATATGAATGCTTAACTATATTATTACTTGTTAAACAATGAAGGAAAGAAGAATAGAGGAGCAGCATGGTTTCCCATAATGGAAATAGATAAGAGCCTACCAAATTTAGAAAAAGAGTCACTCTCTCCATTGAACCATTTTCTTCAAAATCACGTTTAAAGAATTGTGCAGTTTCCATATTTACTCCCATAGCAGCAAATACGATAGCAAAGTTGTCCTCTTCATCCTGCTGCTAAATGAGAAACAGATATAAAAATTGCAACAAATAATTTATAGTTGTGATGTGGAAAGAACTAGAGTTCAATAATCATTGCAACTGGTTATAACCTATAGTTGTAAATTATTTTAAGCAAGACAACAATTTAGAATGGTAAATCTAAATCGGTACATATGTTTACAAGTGCAAACAAATACAGGGGGTGAACTGACCAGCACAGCATGATACATACTGTGTCAAAAGGCATCTGCATGTGCTATGCCACAAATTAACATTAACATGAATCCATGCTCTAAAGGAACTTATTTCAAGGCACACAAAGCTAATTTACTTACCACAATTTGCCCTTTTTTATTAACTACATGAGATCAATGAGCTGGAAGTACCTCTAAAAGATTGTCAGATTTTTCAAGACGCTTCACAAGACCAGCCTGACGACAAATCTGAGCAGCTATTTCATTGTGAGGGAGACCGGCAGCAGAAAAGAGGGGGATCTTCTGTCCTCGAGCAATGGAATTCATAACATCAATGGTAGATATTCCAGTTTGGATCATTTCTTCAGGATAGGTTCGTTCACTGGGATTGATAGAACTTCCTGCAATGGGATTGCTAGAGATTAAGAGTAACTCCTTTTGCAGGAAAACAGAAAAGACAGTATATTATACAGTTTATAATATTAGTCCACTTCCCTTTATCAACTCACCAGATATATCCAAATAAGCCTCAGGTAAAATTGGAGGGCCATTATCAATAGGCTTTCCAGAACCATTGAAAATTCTTCCAAGCATATCAAGAGATACAGGCGTTTTCAAAACCTGCATCAGGAAAAGATTAGAAGTTAGTAGGGTTCTGCAGCAAAAGTCTTAACAGAAAAGCACGCACCTAGTATCACAAAATTACAAAAGAAAATCCCTAGCAAGAAGAATGAAGATGCTGTCTATTCAGATCATTAGCTACAAAACATGATTGAAAGTTGAATAATGCTGTGCAAAAATGTGTAGGCAAATTTGCATACACACCCCCAGTATCACTTGTAGATAGCCAGTTATGTGCAGAACAGACTGACCTACTAACAAAAAGTGAGGTAACAAATTCAGGCAGGACAAACCTTCTAAGAACCACATTGTGAAAACAAGCATGCTTGAGGAGTGCAGCACAATGGAGCACTGTGTGCTGTGATAGAGAAAAATAAATTGCTCTCAAAAAAAGATCTATTGTTTCTCTTTCAATTGGTTGGTTCACAGTGCAATGATTTTTTACGGACAGGACCTCTGTTTCAAATCAATGATGGCTCAGGCTTGGCAGCACAAACCAAAAGATTGCATTTGTGAAAAATAAAATAAAATAATAACTCAAATTTGGATGCAAAACAGTGTGTTGAGGTAGTTAAACATTTGGATAATCCATCAAAGGATCAGCTACTTCTTGATCAAAGTGAATTTTACTGATTCAACAAACAGAATAAGTAATAAAACTAAAAGCAATGGAAATAGCACAGTATTGTTTGGTTTATGAAGATATAATGGTGGCAAATATCACCTATATGCATGTGTAGGTTTAGGATTCTACTTGAAGGTTCGCTCCATTTTAGTACAACATCACACATATATATAACAGGTGGATCATTATGATATATTGTCTACATTGTGTTCATCATTTTTATAACAATCTCTTTGGAAAATATTATTAACTATATAGACAGATGATTAATAGCATTTCTGATACTAATATATAACAATGCTGAATGAAACACTAGTCTAGCTCAAATTAGTTGTCAATCTATATTAAAGGTTTGTGAACACCTTGTGCCCTGAACACAATGTGAGAGACTTGTTGTATCATATTAAGGGATATAGAATTATCATGCTCTGATTACTTGATGGACAACAAGGAATCTTGCTCATGTGGTTGTGAAAAAACAGTTGTATGTAGTTTGAAATGTCCAACATCCACAGATCAAGACATGTTACTAAACAACAATAATTAACTGCATATGTCATTTGCACATGTCATACTGTATTAAGTTCAGAACTAAGTCTAATACATGTCGAAATTTAACAAAATCAAGGTAAAGTGAATTGAGGTATATATTATCAGAAAAGCCAAAGAAAGAGTATATTACCTCGCCAGTGAATTGGACAGTGGTGTATTTGTTGTCGATACCCGAAGTTCCTTCAAAAACCTAACCAGAATAAAACAATGCTAAGATATGCACAAAATTAGCTTTCAGAAGCAAAAAACAGTACTTCATGACAAGGTTTAAAATAATGATCTATTAGTGGTTTCCAAAATCAATCTTCGGTGTGGCTTTTAGGATGATGTACAATGTTACTGTTTTTGTTCCTATAATTTTTGTCAAAATAATGCCATTCAATTTGGCTTGATACATGTTTTGCTCAGTTCCATAATGAATATTGTTATTGTCAGTCTTTCAGTTCAAGTTTATTCAGATATAATGTGTTTTAGCTCAAATATTCATACAGTAAATCTCTTAAAAGTTCAACTATAAAACTTTGACACAACATTTGCCTTGTTTTGCCCAGTTGCATCACTAGCTATTAAGCATGTAGGTCCATCCTTTTAACACAAGAGGACAGGAACCGGACAATGAATACCTAGACTACCGAAAGAAGAAAAGACAAATGTATAATGAACTGGAGTGATAGACAAATGTCTTCACAACCCTCTGCACCTGTAGACCAAACAAACTGGCTTGCATATGTGAATCTAAGACAAGGACTTCATATTTGGTTTTCCAGGGTCAGTTCGTATCAATACAGCGGAGCTCTAAATAGGGAATAAAATTTTGAATACTTTAAGGTGTCACAGGCTATAAGCTATACGAAGATTCAAAGTGGCCTAAGCAGGATTCTAGTGAAAAAAGAAGTATTTAAAAACAGAAAAGTCATTTAATATATTAGCACCTGTACAACAGCTTTTTCACCATCGACTTCCAGGACCTGACCGCGTCGTATGGTGCCATCTCCTAATCGTATATTAACAATCTCCTGGTACTTGGGGCCCTGAAAGGAATTGGTGACATTGAGCAACAAATGCCCATGAAACTCAGACAACTCCAAAATTCATTAGAACGCATTCATTAAAATAAGAAGACATTGGGGAGAAAGTTAGCCAGGAGATAAGGTAAAATGATACCTTCACTTTCTCCAAGATGACTAGAGGTCCTGCAACTCCAGAAACAGTCCTGTACTCTGTCACAAAAATGTAAAATTATAGGTACTTTTGTCATATAACTGAACCACAGAAAGGCCACAGAAGCCCAAAATGCATCATGGGTTATAAAAAAATGCCACAATGGAACTGGAGAAATGTTTCAAAATAATTGCCCTTTGAATAGCCCGAGTCTTTGAGAATTGAAGAAAATGAGATAGTCCATTTGAGGTAATATTAACTCATCCAACATGTATGGGATTGGATTATCATATCTACTATATCAGCCAACATGGTGATCCCTTTATGTGATTTCAATTGGAATAGTGTACCACTTAATGCAAGCACTGAATCAAAATTACACCGTCTCATGAAAAAATATCAGGATTTGCTCTTATTTCCTTTCCCAAAATTAACTTGCAAAATGAATCATCTTCAAAAAAGCTGTATGGGTTGCTGCTTCTGCATATGACCAGATATTAAAGACAAAGGAGATGCACATGAAACATGGCTTTTTATTTTAGCATTCATGAAGAACAACAGTTTACTCATTGCACCTGACAAAGAATGTAAGGTACTGCTTCATCATACTCAAACTTTTCGTTCTAAACCAATGTTCTATGTCATTGAATCCCCACCTCTTATATTTTTCAAGGGTTCATGGACAAGAACGAAGGGCTTCAAATCATGCTGACTTTTAAATAATAATAATAATAATAAAACTTGCTTCCAGTTCCTTGATAATGGAGAAATGGTTACAAAAATTAAAACATGAAATTCAGATATGGTTCCCTCCTAAAGCATCATTCATTGTAATATGAGCAGTCATGTTATACTATCATTTTACCTAAAATTTAAAGGATGTGGATCACTAAATTTCATAATAGTAACTATAGAACTTTAATATACGGAAAAGGGATAATGGGTAATATCTCCAAGAAAATTACTTGTTCCGACATTCACTCTAGCATTGTAAGCAATAGACACCATCTTGGTTTCTAAAGAAAGCATACACATAATAGATATTATAACTGTATATTAAGTTGGATATTTTACTCGGTTCACCCTTTATTGTTATTCTCAGAATGCAACTCAGCCCTTATTCAAATATATCTGCAACTTTGTTTTAAAAGGCCTAATCTCCTGGCAAAATCATCGTGAGTTTCGCACTGAATTTCTAAGTGCATCCTTGACCAAACGTAATTATGCTCATTCTTCCAAGACTTAGGTATGTTGACGTTCTTAAAATAAAAAATGTATCGGATTTGGATAAATTTCTAACAGTATACAAGTCAAACATTCCTAGCTTATTACATATACTGCATAAGCCTTCTATTCAAGGAGAACTAAAAATACATCAAGTTTCTTGATATGGATTGTTAACAATGAACCACAAAAACATAGATCAAGCAATTCTTTTATGAAAATATCAGCTGGAACAAGAACAGCCAGACGACGAGATCTTATATACCCATGCCAATTTCCAGGGATCCCTCCTCCATGTCTACGAGCTTCTTTGCCTCGCCCATGCTAACAACCTGAAGACAGCAAGAGGCAACAGTTTGCAATCCAACCATAAACTAGAATAAGCAATTTTCCAATCACCTAAGTCAAGAAAACAAGAGAAATCAAACCACCCGTTGGCTCAGGCTGTTATGTCATGATGCCAATAAAGACAAAGTTGTCAACTTTTCACACAGATCAAACAAGACTTTCCGCATTACTGTTGGCAAAACCCCAACATGAAGGAATTTTCAAAACCCTTATAGGTAGAGCAGCAAACAGAAAAACCAAAGGGATGATCTGATTCTTAGTCAAATTATAAAGATGCCAAACAAAAAATGCTACAGCCTGATAATCGAGATAGAATCGATGGTATACCCATTGCAGTTAAAACCTACAGCACCAAGATTTCTAAGTTGGCTATCAAACTCAAATTTCTCCCTTTTTGCCGCGAACAAGATCTCAGGCTCTATCAATAAAACGACAAAATTTGGATCGAATATAGTACCTTAAGAACCCATTGAAGATCCTACATAAAGAATGCTTCAATGGCGCAATCGATCGAGAGGAGCATACGAAAACCATAAATAATACGATCTACCAGAGCAGCAGATGCCAAATTATCGGAGTCATATCATGATCGAAAATCCAAAAAATCACAAGCCACAGAAGAAACCGATACCGATTACATCGAGAAAACAGATCGGAAGAGAAGCAGACCTCAGATTGGATCACCGGGGGGAAGGAGAAAGCGATGGAAGGGGGAAGATGCGACGGGGGAGGAAGAAATAATTAGAAATGAGATAAGAAAACGGGCGTTTATAATGGCTTCTATGCCGCTCTGGCGAGCAACGATCGGGGGGAGAACAGGGGCCCGCCCAAACGGCACATGGCGACCGTCGGATCGGTGATGGACTTTCGATTGGATGATCGATACCGTCTGATTGGCCAACGTGCTCCACGTGAATCCTCTTACGGGGACGGAGGAACGGACAGCTGATCGATCCAACTCACTGCCCGAGGAAAACAATATTCTAACGGAATGTGGTATTGACACATAACTAATTTATCACTTATTGTATTTTTAAAAGGAACAGCATCATATCCTGTAATCGAATTCTATTTTCACTATTTATTTTAAAAAAAAACTGAATTATATGTAATTTTGTATTATCCCTCTTCATATTCCAGATGTCATTACAAAAAATGCTCAATGATAATAAACTATTAAAAAAATATTTCAGAACACTAATATATATTTAGTTATATCTATGAAAATATTTATACAAATACATAAACATTGAGGATTTTTATGAGGCGGAGTGAGTACTTCTGTCTCGTTGTCTTTTTTGTGATTGGTAACATTTGCAGACAAAAATGTACACTGCAAGAATAATTGTTATGTTGTCTTTGCGAGGAAATAGAGGCGAAGAGAGCGTAATACGTGAAAGGCTGCTTGTCGAATAGTCTTATCAGAGAGCTCGAGTCGAATTCGGGTTTGAATGCAGTCTCGAAGGATCACTCTTTGGCGTTGCCACGTGTACTACGGTCCACCCGCGATCTGCTGAGCCTCGAGACGTCGGCTCGCTTAGCGTGTTCCATGGCAAATCTTCTCCTCGAATGCGTTCGATTGCTCTGCCCTTCTCCCGCCCGCCCCCGCATTCACTGATATGGCTACTTCACCTGCCGAAATCGTCCGCCTGTTTGCGGAGCTCGCCTCCCGGATCCAGAGACCCGAAGATGACACTGATGGTGGCGATGGCGTTGGCCCCGGGGGGGAATTGGCCTCGGCCATCTCTTCCCTCGCCGCCTCACTCAGTTTCGGCGACACACCCAGGGTTGGGGTTTTGAACGCGGCGCTCTCACTCATGTGCTTCAGTGCCTCGGAGGTCTTCCCATTCTCTCTCTCTCTCTCTGTCTCGTTCTTTTTTGA
>LVTN01000229.1:6922-162585 GCA_001649415.1 Musa itinerans | reverse complement strand
CTCACTCAATTTCTCTTTCGTCTGCCCTCACTCTCTCTCTCTCTCTCTCTCTCTCTCTCTCTTTCTCTTTCTCGTGAGATGTTATGTGTTGCTTTCTTTGAATAGTTGTGCTGCTTCCAGGTGCACAGAGCTAGGGTTGAGTGCCTCGTCGGGACCATCGTCGCGATGCTCTCCTCCTCCGTTTCTTGCAGGGTCTTGCGTCTTCCAGATGGAAGGGATGGAGGATTCCTGAGGATCGGGACCTCGTTCTCTTCTGAAGATTGCGTACAGTTGATACGAGTCTGTGTGGATGTTTTGGCTAGTTTGAAGGACCATTGTGGTTAAGTGCTCGTCATATCTTTTCTTCCCTTGTTATAATTCCATAAATTGTTAGATTCTTATGTAGTTTCTTGGATTTCTCTTGATAGTCTGTGGTAGATCCTTAGCATCTTTCTAGATATGATTACGGCTCTTGTGCATGATGTCAGGCTTTCTGATTGGTCTATGTAATTCACTGTCTTGCAATGGGCATTCTGTGGCAGGAGCAGAGAGATAAATTAATACTAGAGTAGTTTCAAAGTCATATTGCAAAAACTTATTGTATGTAGCTTACGACCACTTGGAAAATGTGACAAATACTAACCAAAGGGTAGAATCAAAGCACAAACTTTTTACTTACTAAGCTGTCAAATATTCTCTTGAGGAGTGAAGACTTGTTCTTGCTCTCATTAGTTGTAGTATATGTTAAATCCTTGAAACAATCAGTAGATCTCATGTGAAGAAAATTAAGATATCTTGATGTCCTTTTGTTGTGGTAGCTTTTTAGTGTCCTGCATTGTGATGACTACGATTGTCTTCTCTCTGAGAACATTAAGATATGAATATGAGGATCATAATGTTTTGATTCTAACTTGATATGTTGTTTTCAATGCATTGTTTGTTTAAAATGTTATGGTTTTGTTCTTTTTCTTTCTTGCAGGTGCAGCAGATTCACATGCTCTTCTATATGCTGTGGTGAAAGCAGTGATATCATCATCTACATATCAAGGTTTACTTCCTTCATTGCCGATAGGCTACTTGAGAAATGAAGACACAGATTGTGGTGTCCAAACTGAAATATCAAAGCTAGCATACTCTTTATCTGATCAGACATCTTGCACTGGACATGAATTTCCATTGAGGTACGCTAGAGGAACACATTTCTAGGTGGCATGTATTTGGTTACCCCTAAATGTGTAATTGTCAAATTAATTAAGCTTTAAAATAACTTGCATTATTGACTTCAAACGGCAACCCTGTATTTTTTCTAGGTGTCCTGATAAGTCCTATGTATTCTATTGTTGGACAATCATCTCTTCATGCTTTTGTAGAGATTTTTCTTAAGGTGGACTTTTAAATGTTTTTCTTTATGTATGTTGCATTTACCTTAGACTAGTTGATAATTCTTACTACTGTCTGGAATTCTTTACTACTGACAGCTTAAAGAGTAGGACTCTTCTCATTATTGTATTATTTCTTTGTACTTTTTGTGGTAGGTTACAATTTTGGTATCTTGATCCGTTGATTTTAAAGCATGACATATCGGAAATATTAAAGGAAGTAATTCGAAGACCTTTCCTTTGTTTGAGGAAAGAATTGCACGATCGAATGAGTTGGCGCAACATAATAACTTGTTTGGTAACCTCTCCAACTTTCTTCATAGAAACAAAGGCCATATTGCATAGATGGTTTCTATTCACGTAAGTTCCATCTTCAGGAAGCCATCTCACATATATAACATGCATATATATATGCTTTCCATGGATGATCAGTTTTTTCTTTGTTCTGCTTAAGGTTTTTACTTCATGAAATTGGTTAAACCCTGAAATTTTGGTTCCTTTTTTATTTGTTTTCATGTATTATGCTTTATCAAATGGTCATATATGTGCCTCATACCCAAGTGCACTGGCCAAATTTACTTACTTGCTGATGCATCCTTTGTATATTAGTTCCTTAAATATTTCCATATGTACTTACCATTTTTGCTGACTGATTCTGTTCCACTATCTTTCCATTAGTTCTAGTGACAGACTTCCTGTTTTAGGTGGTTGCTGCATCCAATATTTTAAGATTTTGATTATTGACCGTAAGATTTTCAAAGCCCATCTACAAAGCTTAAGGGGTTATTTGAAAGGGGCATAGCAACATGGACTGATAGAGCTAGGTGGAATGTTGTGAAATGAACAATGTTATGCTTTATTTTGGAGCTCTATATTTAACTCCGTGAACATATGTTGCTCTTGCAGTTGTACTAGTATGAGAAGTTTCTGATATTTGCTATATTCTTGGAACTGCTAAAATATAGGACATAGAAGTATGACCAAGTGATGTATTCTTTACATATACTTAATTATGTATAGGACATAGAAGTATGACCAAGTGATGTACTCTTACATGTACTTAATTATATCTATTGGTATAGTACAATATTCAAGCCATTTTATGTTCTTTTTGAAGTGCTCTTCTATGTATGTTGATATAGCAAAGCTTATCAAATGTTAGTCATTGTTCTCTGGTTAAGGATGTAAGGGAAAGGCATCAGTCAGAAACATTGATTTAGATTTTATACTTCAAAATTTCAAATGTGCTGGGTTTCGTCCATCATGTATCACCACATAGTTGGAGGTGCTTTTGAAAGGCCAGACATTTGCATAGATTGGTTGTTTTGCTATATGTATGTAACATACTATTAAGTATGCTCAAGCCAGACTTAACTGTCGAGGACATTTTCTTTCCCTTTTTTAGATGTCTTGAGTAGTTCTAGAGTTGCCTAGAATGTGAGTTTTAATTTACTATTGAAATGTTTTTGAGACCAATATGAGAATTTATTCTGGTACTGGAGTATCAGGAACATTAATTCATCTCTATGGGAAATGAATGAAAATGTGAACTTTGAACATTTTTCAAAAGCTTGTTTGGGCAGCTTTTTAATTTATCTGTCACATTTGTTATCTCATATTTCTCTTTCATGACCAAGGTTAGTTGTTCTTACTTTTGATTGGATGTTATAGAACATAATGGAACTTGCACATCATCTTTTATCTTGCTTGTGTTCTTACTAGTGGATTATCTGAACAGGGGTTTGACATCTGTTTTGGATCTTAAGATTGGCATAGTTTTATCAGTGTTAGATATACTTTCGAGGCCTATGTGGTGGGGAGTGCCAGTTGAATTGGGACTGAGATTTCCATCTTCTTATGCCTATTTCTCCGTCAGACATCATGATCTTCTGACCATACTAACTGGACAACTATCATGCAAAAATCTACTGCATCTAGTTCAGTACATAAAAACAGAAGTTGCTATCTTATCAAATATATGCCAAAGTGCTTCTCATCCTTTAGTTACAAATTACAATCATGAGGGCTTAGCTAATATGATCGGTAGTAATTCTGCCTGGTAAGCACATCTGAATTCTACTTTAGATTGAGTGGTAGCTTTTCTCAGTTCTTATGTGAACTGATCATCCATGCCAATTTGATTTGCTGCACTGCAGGTCAGTTTTGATAGACTTTCCAGCTTGGTTCTATTTTGCAAATGCACTAATCTTCTACAGAAATAGTTCTCAAGATTACTTGTCCGAAGCTCTATGTGGTAGATTGAGAACTGAGCCAGTGAATGATTTGGAACTGCATCAAGCTGCTCTTTACTATATTTCCTGGGTTTTATGTCCGATTGGTGAAGCTCATCGTGATATGCTGGCTGAAAATATCGATGAATTATCAAGGTCTTTTATGACACAACATAAAGCAAAATCTATCTATGAAGAAAGATCATTCTCAGATATGCATCCTAAAAATGTGCTTAGCCGCAGTAAGAAACTTAAGATTCCAAAGGCCAATAGCTTTGAGAAGCATCGAATGGCTCCCCAAGAAGTGAGCAGCCTGAATATAGGAGTATGGCTCGAAAATTTTAATGCTATTCATATTGAAGTGTGCAACGAAAACACTGCCAGCAATGTTCAGTCTGCAGTAACATCAGAACAAGATGCCAACATGAAGCCTAATTTATTATTGGCAAGAGTTCCTATAGGCATACTTCTTGTGTCCCCTAGTTATCTAGATGAATTGGGATGTGAGATACTGCTACATTATGCTGCCACCGGTGAAACTGTGCTAGTAAAGGAGATGCGGAAATTAAAAGATCACTATGGTTATAGTGATTTAGGAGTCTTGTTCCATGGTGATCCAAGCAAATGGGCACTGAAAGGTGCCTGTCTGGTATTTAATTTGTTAGACGTAATAGAGGACATGTCAATAATGTTGTTTGACAGTGAAGATAATCGGATTGGTTTTGTTAACCAGATGAAAGGCAAGGCTGGTCGGTTTTTAATCCGGTGCCTCAGAATGTTGCTTAACCACCAGGAGATCCAGATCGATGGAGTTGCAGTAGGAGACATGATGTTGGATGTTCATCGTAGACTGCTGAAGTGGAATAAACTAGGACTAGGAATGTTTGAGGGATACAAGGAATTTGATGATTTTGTTGGTGAGCTCTCCAAAAGATGTCAACTTTCTGACTGATGGTATGAAGAACTGATGAGGCTACCATGGCATACCGGTGAGGCGATGATCAGAAATGTGTGGGTTCCTATGGATGGAAGTCTTTTAAGAATTGGAAACAATTCAATCAATCAAATCAGACTTAGTGTTTATATAATCTTTTTTCTAGCAAAAGTTCAAATCTCCTGATAGTTGAAGCCATACTTGTTGACTTTTGTTGGAGAAGCAAATACATGCATGTGGTCCAGTTACATGTACATAGGCTTCTCCATGACTGTCAACCAGAATGTACTTAAAACTAGTGATCAGATGAAGAAGATCTAACTTGTACATACTATTTAGTGTTTTATCTAAGAACTTATATTTGCAAATCCAGGTTGATCATATTTTATTCCCTGCTGTGTTGCTTCTATTCTTGTTGAATCTCATTTCACGGTGCCTTCTGAACTTTGACTGATCACATTTGAAGGTAGATTTTACTTGATACATTACTTCAAGGACTGTCCATTCTTTTGCACTAACTTCGGCATTGCATATCCCAGTAGTTGTACGAGACGAAACTACAGGTCTCATTCCCAAAGATTCAGAAATGTGGAGAATGATGAAGATGATTGTTGATCTTGTCGTCCCACAAGTTATAGCTTCATTTGGTAAATCCTAAGCTTGACCAACTTATGTTTCCCCATGGCAATGTCTTTATTTTTCTTTTCACGAATTTAGTCCCTTATTTGTGAGTAAAACTTGTTACGTTGATCTTATGATGTATGTACAATCCTTTACCAAGTGAGTCACCCTTTTGCTACTTATACTTATAATTTAAAAAATTACATTGATATTTGTATAGTATAGTTATGAGAATAAAATATCTAGATCTATTTATCCTAACGTCATCAGTTTTATCAATGAAAATATGAAAATAAAAGATAAAAAGATAATTTTAACGTTCTAGTTGGTGATGACAGACAACTTTGGTGGTGGTGGATAATGGCAACGCTGGGAGCCACCGGTGATTGTTGTGGATGAGAAAAACGATGATGACATGTGATGATCGCTTTGCATCTACATCAATGCCGACGTAATTGTCGAGCGACCCTTTTTGCTATTTTGCATTTGCATCGACATTGACGTAATTACCAAGCAACGAAAGAGTCGTTAGATATCTGCATTAATGCTGATATAGTTGTCAAGCGACGTTGTTCTACGTCTGCATCGTTGGCGATACAAATACTAAGCCACAAAAGGGTCGCTCGATAATTGCGTCGACATCGACGCATATGCAAAGTAATTCTCACCTCTCGTCGTCATTCTTCTTATTCACAACAACCACTCGCGACCCTTAATGATAGTATCGTTCGCCACCACAGATGTCATCCGACACTACTAGTTAGAACATTAAAAATATTTTTTTTTATTTTTATTAATAAAATCGATAACGTTAGGATAAATAGATCTATATGTTTCACTCTTATAATTTAATTATAAGAATGTTAATATAATTTTTAAAACATATAGATCAGGGTAAATAGACTAACTAGGCTCGGACATCTAAGCCGGCTCAACTGTAAACCAACCCGGTGACGAGTTGGACCGGCACGAGGGGTTCGATATATGTCGACATCCAACTCAACGCAACCCACCTTACATCACTTGTGCTGCATTCCAACTTCCCGTAACTTCTCTGACCTCTCTCTCTGCCCGCTGTCTCCGAAGCAATCGAGGCGGCGGCGGCGGCAACGAGGCTCCTATTACTACACCGCACCTGAGTTCTGGTATCCTCCCTCTGTGGCCGGCCGAGGTGCGCCGCTGACCCTCTTGCTTGTCTCTCTTTTTCATCTCCTTTTTATATCCTCTGTGATCCGTGTACGATAAGAGGAATTAGGTGTACGGATCCCTGATGCAAGATGTGGGCACTAGATCGGCTTCTTGTCCCGGTCTTGGTGAAAGATCTTGGGCACAAGATGAAAGGGTTGTTTACTGGCAAATCGAATGCTGGAGTTCAAGATCCACCAGTTCCGTTTTAGGAACTTGTGAAAAGAGGGAAGAATCTTGTTTCGATCATACGTGCATTATTTGGGTGCTGAATGTTCAAGAAGTTACCACTTGTGTAAAATATGGCAATTTCTTTACTTCCAGATATTATACGAAAGTTATAGTTTACATGCTTGAAACTAATGCCTCGTCTCCCCTTTTGTTTTGTTTCCCCGTATTTGCCTTCCATATCGACCCTCTGATGTTGTCGTGACCTTGGTGAAGGTTTGTTCTTTTATTTTGGGGTTTCAGATATCAGCATGAGTCTTTTAGACATCTTAGAGGATAAGTTTGCTGGAGTGTTCCTTAGATGATTATTTGCATTAGATCTCTGGCTTTCCGTGCTCATCTGGGTTTGTTCCCTGCATTGACAAGAAGATTGTTGTTTCAAATCCCTTAGAATGTTTTCTTGCGTTCCTTATATTGTCATGAAATCTTTGACTACTGTGCTTGAGTCATAACCCATCTTTAGGTTGACATTCTTGACCCGAATTGACAATGTCAACTCAACTCAGATGAATTTAAGATTACCCATCGGTGTGCATGTTGGATCCAGGAGGCAGCTTCCGGATTTGCTAGTGGGTTGGTTTTTGTTGATCTGTTACTTGTGGGGCTTTGACCCTCAGGCCATTGAAGTGTACTCTGCTGCTTTCTCTGGCTTACGTCATGATCATTTCCAGGTGTCTGTCTTTCTGGATCATTGAAGTGAAGCTGGCTGCCTTCAAGAGTTTGCTGAATAGTCATGTGTACTATGAGTTGCCAATATCATGGGCTGGCTTTGGAGTGGATGATATTGCTACTAAATTAAGAACAGTCTCAGTGTTGCATAACTTCATCCATCTGGACTGCCAACTAATTAGGGCAATCGTAATCTGGAAAAGAAATTTGTATAACTAGCAGGCAGGCATAATGATCAGCAAACAACTTCTGCTGACTTATCTTTATCTACTCATTTACGTTTGTCTCTCATCCGGAGTCATCTTGTATAACAAGGTAAGTCAATTCATGTGTCATGAGTTACTCTTTTATTTTTGTTATGTTTCATAGGTGGCCTGTTCCTTTGATGAATGTTTTTACATTGGATTGAACAACATAAAAACAAATTAGCAATGATTTTTCTTCTTCGTAACAAACATTTGGATATGTATTTTTACTAATCACTTAATAACTTGTTAGCTTTTGATATATCGCACTTTGAGATTTGTCTGAACTTTTAAAGTACAATTTGGTGAGTTCTCTATGTCTGTATCAACAATTATGAGACTGAGAATGTGCTTTAAATAATGTCAAGTTATTGGCAATATGGAATTAATAATTGAACCAAATTTTGATTACAGTATATCATAAGATGCATTTTGCTTATAGAAGGTTGATTGCAGAAATTGTAGAAAATTTTCTTCATGTGGCTTGGGCTGTTCACAAATATATACACCTGACACAAATCATGGTAGAAGCTTTCAATTAACTCTAATACCAAGTTATGTAATGTAATTTTTTTGTCCTGAGGTATGCTTACACCAGTATAGTGGGACGAAATTAAAATCAGATGGTTCTTGCCTAAACAGAATAAGTTGATAACAAAATCAAATAGGTCACACTATACTCACACCAGTATAGATGGACGAAATTGAAATTAGATGGTTCTTGCTGAATCAGAATAAGTTGATAACAAAATCAAATAAATTTTCATGTCAGAATTAAATATATCATAATAAAAGGGAATAATGAATAATCAGAGAGAACAAGAAGGCTATGAGTATATATTAACCCAGAAATAGCTTTGTTATCAAGATATCATTGGTACAATCGTGTTGTTCCTAGCCTAACAAACACTCTTTACGTCAGATTTGGATGAGAACATTAATTCTTGATATTGAACTCTTTAAAAATGGAAAATTTCTTTAAAAATTGAAGGGTCTAGTTCCTTATTTTTTCACAAAAAAAAAAAAATTCTAGTGATTGGTTGTTTTCACTAAGAATGTTGATATGCCAAATTAGGTGAGTTCAATTGTATGTGACTTAAGTAATGTGCACATATTGCCAATACCTATTTTCTGATTTAATTTTTGTAACCTTTGATATTGCTAGATGCATCACTTGTGCAGATGGACATGAAATTATAGAAACTGTTGGTTGGGAAAATTCATAATTGAGTTGCCTCCTATTCGTCTTAAGTTCCATTGTTCTCATAATATAATAAATATATAACTGATAGTTTCGGTCTCGGGGCAAAGGATTTGGAACTTTGAGTTTGGAAGTTTCGCTATTTGTTGAACCTAGGTCAGCAAGTCGTAATATTCTCTCAACATCATAATAGTACCCTGTGCAATTAAGCTGCTATATTGTATGTAGTCTCGCTAGCTTGTTTGTCGCCTCAAGTTCAAAGAGAATTGTTAAATAATAATTGCATTGCCGTTTCCATGTTTCACAGGAGTGGAAGATTGATAAGTAAGGAAGGCGTCAGTTTCGTACGGTGACAGCAGGGACATTGGGACTGATGGTGAGGTTCCGCCGTTTGTGGTTGATGAAGAAACACCTCTCCTCCAAACCTCTCGGCTTTCCGGTTTGAAGTCGACTGAAATAAAATATCTAGATCTATTTATCCTAACGTAATCAGTTTTACTAATGAAAATATGAAAATAAATTTTAATGTTCTTGTTGATGATGACAGACAACTTCGATGGTGATGGATAGTGGCAACGCTGGGAGCCACGGGTAATTGTTGTGGATGAGAAAAGCGACGATGACATGTGAGGATCGTTTTGCATCTACATCAACGCCGATGTAGTTGTCGAGCGATCCTTTTCGCTATTTTGCATCAAGATAAAAAGATAATTTTAACGTTCTAGTTGGTGATGACAGACAACTTTGGTGGTGGTGGATAATGGCAACGCTGGGAGCCACCGGTGATTGTTGTGGATGAGAAAAACGATGATGACATGTGATGATCGCTTTGCATCTACATCAATGCCGACGTAATTGTCGAGCGACCCTTTTTGCTATTTTGCATTTGCATCGACATTGACGTAATTACCAAGCAACGAAAGAGTCGTTAGATATCTGCATTAATGCTGATATAGTTGTCAAGCGACGTTGTTCTACGTCTGCATCGTTGGCGATACAAATACTAAGCCACAAAAGGGTCGCTCGATAATTGCGTCGACATCGACGCATATGCAAAGTAATTCTCACCTCTCGTCGTCATTCTTCTTATTCACAACAACCACTCGCGACCCTTAATGATAGTATCGTTCGCCACCACAGATGTCATCCGACACTACTAGTTAGAACATTAAAAATATTTTTTTTTATTTTTATTAATAAAATCGATAACGTTAGGATAAATAGATCTATATGTTTCACTCTTATAATTTAATTATAAGAATGTTAATATAATTTTTAAAACATATAGATCAGGGTAAATAGACTAACTAGGCTCGGACATCTAAGCCGGCTCAACTGTAAACCAACCCGGTGACGAGTTGGACCGGCACGAGGGGTTCGATATATGTCGACATCCAACTCAACGCAACCCACCTTACATCACTTGTGCTGCATTCCAACTTCCCGTAACTTCTCTGACCTCTCTCTCTGCCCGCTGTCTCCGAAGCAATCGAGGCGGCGGCGGCGGCAACGAGGCTCCTATTACTACACCGCACCTGAGTTCTGGTATCCTCCCTCTGTGGCCGGCCGAGGTGCGCCGCTGACCCTCTTGCTTGTCTCTCTTTTTCATCTCCTTTTTATCTCCTCTGTGATCCGTGTACGATAAGAGGAATTAGGTGTACGGATCCCTGATGCAAGATGTGGGCACTAGATCGGCTTCTTGTCCCGGTCTTGGTGAAAGATCTTGGGCACAAGATGAAAGGGTTGTTTACTGGCAAATCGAATGCTGGAGTTCAAGATCCACCAGTTCCGTTTTAGGAACTTGTGAAAAGAGGGAAGAATCTTGTTTCGATCATACGTGCATTATTTGGGTGCTGAATGTTCAAGAAGTTACCACTTGTGTAAAATATGGCAATTTCTTTACTTCCAGATATTATACGAAAGTTATAGTTTACATGCTTGAAACTAATGCCTCGTCTCCCCTTTTGTTTTGTTTCCCCGTATTTGCCTTCCATATCGACCCTCTGATGTTGTCGTGACCTTGGTGAAGGTTTGTTCTTTTATTTTGGGGTTTCAGATATCAGCATGAGTCTTTTAGACATCTTAGAGGATAAGTTTGCTGGAGTGTTCCTTAGATGATTATTTGCATTAGATCTCTGGCTTTCCGTGCTCATCTGGGTTTGTTCCCTGCATTGACAAGAAGATTGTTGTTTCAAATCCCTTAGAATGTTTTCTTGCGTTCCTTATATTGTCATGAAATCTTTGACTACTGTGCTTGAGTCATAACCCATCTTTAGGTTGACATTCTTGACCCGAATTGACAATGTCAACTCAACTCAGATGAATTTAAGATTACCCATCGGTGTGCATGTTGGATCCAGGAGGCAGCTTCCGGATTTGCTAGTGGGTTGGTTTTTGTTGATCTGTTACTTGTGGGGCTTTGACCCTCAGGCCATTGAAGTGTACTCTGCTGCTTTCTCTGGCTTACGTCATGATCATTTCCAGGTGTCTGTCTTTCTGGATCATTGAAGTGAAGCTGGCTGCCTTCAAGAGTTTGCTGAATAGTCATGTGTACTATGAGTTGCCAATATCATGGGCTGGCTTTGGAGTGGATGATATTGCTACTAAATTAAGAACAGTCTCAGTGTTGCATAACTTCATCCATCTGGACTGCCAACTAATTAGGGCAATCGTAATCTGGAAAAGAAATTTGTATAACTAGCAGGCAGGCATAATGATCAGCAAACAACTTCTGCTGACTTATCTTTATCTACTCATTTACGTTTGTCTCTCATCCGGAGTCATCTTGTATAACAAGGTAAGTCAATTCATGTGTCATGAGTTACTCTTTTATTTTTGTTATGTTTCATAGGTGGCCTGTTCCTTTGATGAATGTTTTTACATTGGATTGAACAACATAAAAACAAATTAGCAATGATTTTTCTTCTTCGTAACAAACATTTGGATATGTATTTTTACTAATCACTTAATAACTTGTTAGCTTTTGATATATCGCACTTTGAGATTTGTCTGAACTTTTAAAGTACAATTTGGTGAGTTCTCTATGTCTGTATCAACAATTATGAGACTGAGAATGTGCTTTAAATAATGTCAAGTTATTGGCAATATGGAATTAATAATTGAACCAAATTTTGATTACAGTATATCATAAGATGCATTTTGCTTATAGAAGGTTGATTGCAGAAATTGTAGAAAATTTTCTTCATGTGGCTTGGGCTGTTCACAAATATATACACCTGACACAAATCATGGTAGAAGCTTTCAATTAACTCTAATACCAAGTTATGTAATGTAATTTTTTTGTCCTGAGGTATGCTTACACCAGTATAGTGGGACGAAATTAAAATCAGATGGTTCTTGCCTAAACAGAATAAGTTGATAACAAAATCAAATAGGTCACACTATACTCACACCAGTATAGATGGACGAAATTGAAATTAGATGGTTCTTGCTGAATCAGAATAAGTTGATAACAAAATCAAATAAATTTTCATGTCAGAATTAAATATATCATAATAAAAGGGAATAATGAATAATCAGAGAGAACAAGAAGGCTATGAGTATATATTAACCCAGAAATAGCTTTGTTATCAAGATATCATTGGTACAATCGTGTTGTTCCTAGCCTAACAAACACTCTTTACGTCAGATTTGGATGAGAACATTAATTCTTGATATTGAACTCTTTAAAAATGGAAAATTTCTTTAAAAATTGAAGGGTCTCTCGTCGTCATTCTTCTTATTCACAACAACCACTCGCGACCCTTAATGATAGTATCGTTCGCCACCACAGATGTGGGCTGTTTTTTTTTTTTTTAATAATTAATGGACGGAAGACATTTAACTATTAACTACCAACCCTTCACAGGGATCAGTAAAGTCCGTCAGCTCCCGGTCACGGGTGTGCAAACATTCCGTGCATACATAGCCATGTCAGTTGATGCAACAGTAGCAAGTTTTACGTCTGAAAACTCATGCAATACTTGTCTTTGCAGATTCTAGAATGACTATCTCTATCTTCAGCACTTGATTCAGAATCCATTTGTTACTTCGAGTCACTGCTAAGGTTGAGTCGAAAACCATATTCCCACGTTTGAAACCGAATCGCTTTTCTACATAGACAAGGAAAAGTCCGTCTAATCGAACACATGACTTGGTGAACATAAAAAAAGCAGTAATCAGCGATTTCTTTTCTCAAGCTTTTAGGTTATCCTTCTTATTTGACAAAGAAATCTTGCACAAATCTTCCACGATTTACTTCACCACCAAGAACTCGATCCGGCCAGTGTCACCAAAACCCTCTCCGCCCGATTATAATAACACTGATACATCATCTTCAAGTAAAGCCAAGAATCAAGAATCAGGACTCCGTCGCCAAGTTCCACTTCCTACATCATCCTTTAACATAGAATGCAAACGTTCTTCGTTGAACTCACTTGCGACATAAATCAGCAACACAGAAGCAAAACACTACTCGATCAGGCCAATGTGACCAAGATCCGCTTCCCCTATCAGATCATAAAAACAGAACACGAGAAGAACTCCGCACCGCGCAATCGTTTCGTGGGGATCACAACTCTAAGAGCTAAATCGTTTGAAAATTTCTACAAATCCTCCACCACTTTATATCATCACAAAGGAAAGAAACTCCTCCACACCAGCGTCATCAAAAGCCTCTCCGCCCTCTCTATACTTCGTCCCGATCATCAAGAAACACACCATGAATATTCATTTCCTGGAATCATCTTCAATAAGAACCAAGATCCAAGAATCGAAATCCCACTTCAAGGCTTCATCGCGAGAAACTCAATCAGGCCAAGGCCGCTCAAGATCCCCTTCCTCCATCATCCTTTATCACGGCATCCGGCATTCTTCGTTGAAATCATCTACCACTCAAGCCAAGAACCCAGAAACGAAAACCTACTTCACCACAAGAAAGTTAACGTGACCAAGATCCGCTTCCCCATCACCGCAATCACAACCGAATCTCTGAAATCACACATTTAAAAGAGGAACCCTAATCGCAAACAACAAGACAACCTTACGATCGCAACCCTAAGACGGATCAAAGAGAGGAGGATGGTGAGGAGAAGAGAGCAAACCGGCAAGAGAGGGGACGCCAAGAGAGGTTATGGTCGGTGAACCGGTTGATAGAGCAGCACGATCGGTACCTTCCACCTTCTTCCTCCGCCATTTCGCCACCATTCTTCTCAGCTGGAGTCTTCCCCGCCCCTTTGCGGAACGACATGTCCGAACACCGCCTCGCCTCGTGCGAGGGGAAGTAGCCGATTTATATAGGATGAGACGGTGGCTTCCGTTACGAAACGTGACTTCGTAACGCCCGAGACTATACATTCTTGCCGCCTCGTGTAACGGAATAACGCTGCGTTATAGCCTCGAAGAGTGACTTGATTCTTTAATCAATTATATCTTCATCCAAATTCGTTCTCAGTCAAAATTGGTCAAATCTAATCATCATCAAAAACATATATATATATATGTATACCATTATAACTAATCTTCAGCCATCCAAGACATATATAGTTATATCCTTTTTATTTAGTAATAATTATCTTATTTATTTACGTAAAATTAAGTACAGTAGACGAGAATAACTTTTTTATTTGCCTGTAAATAATTTAAATTTAAGAAACGAGGGGTCGGCAATGGGTGAAAAACACAAGGGACATTGCGACAAACGAGAAGTCAAACACTATCTTTGACTATGTGAGTTGTCAACCTCTACAATGTGATACATGCATGCCAACCACACTCTATACGGACTGGATGTGTAGTTTGACTGGTAGCAGACTGTTCCGGGTCTCGTTCAACCACAATTCCCTAGGAGAGATTGTTACGTGTCAACCACAACACTGGATGCTTGCGAGTCCGAGCTTAATATAATTTCTTCAGCTTTTCTGCCCTTTTCTCTCTCAGGAAGAACAGTCTCACGTCAAAGACTGCACAGGTTTTTTAGGATATGGGTATAGAACTTCATCCACCTCTAGTCTTCTTACCTCAACCTGCAGCTGTTTCAGATGGTGTTCTCTAAGAGTAAAGAATACACAGAGAGAGAGAGAGAGAGAGAGAGAGAGAGAGAGAGAGTTCACGAGAAAGAAGAGAATGAGGTGGCTTGCAATACTGCTTCAGCAGATCTCGTGATGGCTTCTGTTGCTGCTGCTGCTGCTGCTGCTGATGATGATGATGTCGTCCTAGACAACAAAACCTTACAGCCAGAGTCACACGCACACATAGATCGACGAGACAAAGGCTAAAAAGGATAGAAGACAGGTCCTCAAGAGTGTGAGAGATTCCTGTTTTCCTTTCCCTGCTCTCTCTCTCTCTCTCTCTCTTCATGTGCATGTCTCTGTATCTGTGGCAAGTACATCTCAGAAATGTTTCGCCACGAGGTGCTCATCCGACAAAGGCTAAAAAGTTCAGAAGACAAGTCCTCAAGATTGTAAGAGATTCCTGCATTCTTTTCCCTACTCTCTTCTCTCTCTCTCTCTCTCTCTCTCTCTCTCTCTCTCTCTCGTTCTCTCTATCTATCTACATGTCGCATGCCCGTGTGTTGTGGCAAGTGCGTCTCTGATAAGCTTGACAACGAGGCGCTGTCGTTCCATCAACGAGCCGTTGACATAAACGAAGACAAAGTCACTCTGAAGGAGATTGCTGCAGCTCTTCGCCTTGGCAGTAACACTCTCTTGCGTGCAGAAGAACATCACAAAGTTTGCACACTTCACGCTACTATAATGCAGCAGGATAACCTCATGTCATTTTCTTCTCCGAGCGAGTCCTTACACTTACTGCATAGATTCCTGCGAGGTTAATAAGATTGGGTGTCCGGTGACAAAGATTATGAGCAGATCAATTACCAATAATCTAATCGATAAGAAACTCTAACAATACCTCCTCTCGCATGCAAGTCGGAAGAACACTACGATAGATGTTTCTTGATCGATTATTTGTAGCATCAGAAAGTAAAACACGAAATCACTGCTCAAATGCTGGAGAACCTCATATGATCCGAAAGCCATTTAGATAAGACGCTGCCAAACCTTCATATACTTTATCGCATGATTGTCCTGGACGCCGAGTGATCTATTCATATATTCTTAGGAATCTTATCATCGTCCTACAATATTCTCTACTCCTAGCAATCGCCGCCGCCTCCTTAGTTTGAATGTCGGAAGAACATTCTTGAGGTGGCATGTGGAAATCGACCCAAATTTCAAGCTGAAATTTCTCGTTTGCTCAGTCCGAAAACATCGATCTTACTTCCTACTGATTAAAATGTTGGGAAAGAAAAGAGATCAATGTGCTAATTTAGTCCTACTACGATCCAAAGAGTCGAACTATTCTGTGAGGCCGGCACTCATTTTAGATCTGTCACGGGTCAATTCCTGACAAAGGCTATAGGATTCGCCTACCAAATCATTGAAAGTGAAATCTTTACGAGTAATCTCGATGATCACGCTTTAGACATCCGTCTTCTTAGTTTAAGCCACTTGCGAAGTCAAGATCATGAAGCAAAACATTATAAGATGGTGCATTCGACAAACGCCATGATATATATAATTCCATTGTCGAAGCTTAATCTCAAGCATGGTATGGAACTTGGATGAGCAAGATAATGTATAATCCTTCAAAGGATGGAGACAACTAAACATTCGTATAAGAAGATATTGGAATTATCACCCTAAATTATTGCTTTATTTAGGAGAAGAACAACATACTGTAATCTTTTGTCTTTTAGTAGTAGATGCATCGTTTCGAAGAACACTGAAATTGACTTTTAAGGAAGGAAGAATGCTGACCACCAAAACATGCCTTTCAAACAAATGTTCCATTATTCGGCTAGAAATTATTGTGACGGTCATTTAAGAACATTCAGAGGATCAAACTAGAGTGCTACAGCAATCAAGTTTATGACAGTGAGCCCTACAATGCAAAGTTTCCTTCCTTTAGGGCAAAGACAATCGGAGATGACTGCATAGTGTGCCGCTGCTTCATCTTTGGTTAAGGATATCCCTGTGGGAAGAAAGCCCTTAAGCCTAAGAAATCTCTTGTCATCCCATCATTCCCACCACCACCTCCGACGTCAGTCCTCGCTTGGCTTCTAACAGCACCATCCGTGAAGTCGTTCCCTTCTCTTTTTGATCCCAGCATTCCTCCAAACGCATCCGCAAACGACGCATCAAACCCTGGAGTCGAAGGGCGAGGGTTCATCATCATGTCTTGAAGGAGAGGAGAAGCTGCTGACGCTTGTTCAAAACTTCCTCCTCCTCCACCTCCACCTCCACCACCGGCACCACTCGTGTCTTGCTGCGAGGACAAGCCAAGGCCAAAGCCAGAAGCAGGAAGAGCCCTGAAAGAGGAATGGGTAGTGTGAGTTGCCATCTGACCGATGCGTGGAGGTCTACTTGCGGTTGCACCCATCTGAGCTGCCTTCTGGAGCAATGCAGTGGCTGACATGTGGGGAGAGGAAGCTGGGACTTGGTAGGTCGGAGGAAGAGGAGGTGGAGGAGGGGCGTCCGCCGGGTTATCATGAGAGTACTCCTGCTCTAGCCTAGAGGAGTAAACAGAGGACGGGTGGGCGGCTAAGTGGTCGAGGGAAGTGGCTGCCTGAAACCACGGCGAGGTCTCCGACCTAACGTCGAAATGCTGCTGCTGCTGCTGCTGCTCTCTTTTCAGCTCATGGCTGACCTCTGTGGCTCGCATCAAGTGAGGAAACTGGGTCTGTAGCATCACAGTCTGCTGGAGAGGGAGGGTGTCAAGGGAGGTCGAGGGATGGGAGAACTGGAGCGGGTGATGATTAGCCATAGGGTTTGCCGGGATGCCCCTTGAACTCTCTTCTGCCAGTGCATCACAGAAGGCTCGGTGAGTGATAAAGCTGTCCCTCCTGCAATCAGCAGCAGTACCACGTAGCAACAAGCGAAAGCAAACAAGAAAACGCAAGAGAACAAGCTTCAACAAAGCCACACATCATTCACGAAAAGCAGAAGAACTAAGCTCCAAAAAGAAACAAGGGCTAAGAAAGCGGAAAGCTATGAAACACTAAAGCTGAGTAGACGTCGAGATGCCTTCGGTCTTGGGCCATCAAACTTCATCTCACCTTTCCTCTCGACATGCCCAGAAACCAGCAGTTACTTGGAAGCTCACCAGAGATCTTGACTCCGATGAACATTCCTCATTCATGTAGTGTGATTAGGGCATGGGTTCAGTGACGGTGATACCTGGAGAAGAGGGTGCCGCAGTCGCATCTGTATTCCCTGGTGCCACAGATCTTGGAGTGAGCTTTCCAATCGGACTGAACGGCGTATTTCTTGGAGCACCTCTCGCACTTCCACTTCTTCTCGCCATGCTTCCTGCTGAAGTGCTTCTTGATCCCGGTGAGGTCGCCGAGCGCCCTGGAAGGGTCGTGGTGGACGCACGTCACCTCCGGGCAGATGTAGACCTTCTTCCTCACCTCCTTGGGTCTCTGCTTCAGCTTCCACGGGAGATTGTGGCCCCTCCTGTGGAGCTGCAGGTTCTGATCCCGCTGGAACCCTTTGTTGCAGATCTCACACACGAACCTGTTGGTTGCCATCAGTGTCTTGGGGGACAGCGCTATCACCTCAGCATCTGGGTCTAAAGATTTCAGATTAGATATTAAGTTCAGGAAGAGCAGGATGCTCGATAATTCTTCCCTGTGCACAAAGCAGTAAACGAAAGGAAATAGATTCCGAGACCTGGATTTCCTGGGAGGCTCCTCTTCTTCTTGACTGGATTTGGATTTGCGGCGGCCAAGGAGGCTAACTGGTTGGAAGAGACACTGGCCTCTCCGGAGGGAGAGGTGAGGTTGGACATGTTCTCCTCCGCCAGTTGGTGTTGCTGAATCATGAACCCCTTCATCACCGAAGCTTACCTTCGAGGCACTCTTATTCTCGGCTTAGTTTCGGATGGATGGGACAGAAATCAGAAAGGCTTGGCAAAAACTGACAGAAAAAGAAATACAAATAAAGGACAAAAAAGGGATGATGAGTGGCTTGCATCAACCAGTTTGGAGGAAGTGATGAAAAAGGAGCTCGCGAGTACTCGAAGCAAGCAGATAGATCTATGCTCCTCCTCTCATCCGATGAACTTCCACAGAACTCGACATGAAATATAAAATGGCCTTTTTGTTTTAGGATTCTGCAAATTGCCAGTTTCTACTAAATCTTTGCGGTAGAACACACCATCCGAAAGGAAGCACAGTAAGGATTATACGGTTCCAAATGAAATACCAAACAGAAACATGAAAAGTCGAAGCCTTTTCGTCAACAGATATATAGAAGAAGAACTACACCAATACCTCCTCCATGAACACATCAAATAAGAGGTGGAAACGAACAAACAGATTGAGATGCCTGTAAAATTTGGTACGAGGTGCGACGAGTGTCAAATTCTTTCAGGAAAAATCCATCAAATCCAGTATCCAAAGTAGTCGAATTCTAACTCGGAAACCGGCAAAAGGAAGAGTTCATTATTGCCAGAATCTAAAACATAAAATATAAGGAGGAGAAACCAAAGCCGAGGAGGGAGGAAGAAGAAGAACAGGAGAGAGAGAGAGAGAGAGAGGATCTAAATGGATGAGGGAAGCAAGAAAATGTGGAATCCTCCATTCATTGAATACCCTAACCCTACAGCCTACCCTGACGTAGCACTTTCTGTCCTTTCCTTTGTTCCCAACGCATATCTAGAAATTCCTTTACTCGCCGTAAAAACACCTCAGCTTTTACCGTCTTACACCGGCCAACATCACTGTAATCATGGTACAAATCGGAAGAACAGTACCCTGGTACAGTGGAGAGTTCGAGTGGCTGCCGACTCCATTTAATTGCATGCAATCATGCAGTGTTTGTACACAGGGACCGAACTCCAGATATATTGACCTTCACGAACCCTAGGATTCCGATGGCCTAACTTCCTCTGCAGCTTGCCTTTGCATGCTGTGGTACCAGCTTTTAGGTGTATGTTTGATGATGCTGTACTAGCTATTAGGTTTCTATTTAGGTTGATGCAAATTGGTGTACTTCAACGGAGAAAGAATGTTAGATAAAAGCAGAGTGTTGATTCATATTATCCAGTGAAAGCCAATCTGGAACTCCTCGATGTGTTCTTCCAACATTTTCTTGGCTCCTTCTAAATCTTACCTTTAATCCAGTCTCATATTCTTGTTGTTACTCTCTATGACTAATTACAGCAGCCATCTGATCAATGAAAGGAAATATGATGAATTTTTCCTATATTTATAAATATAATTTTTAAGAAATAATTTGGGCAATCCTCGACATGGCTACATTATTAGATTGAGTCGTTTTCATGATCATCATGATTTCAAATTGGAATTTACTCCATCGAACTTTGTTGTAGCCACAAGATGAGGCTCAGAAACAGCAATGCTCAGCAGATATCTCGTGTGGTGTTTCAGAACTCTGTTGCACAATCGATCAATTATTGCAAGCCTTCGTTTGTCATTATTTCTTAACTCGCGCTAAACACTGTTATAATCTTATTAAAACTTTGATTTTTTTTTTTTCAAGATTTTATTTTTTACATGACGTTTTTGCAAACTCATAAACTGTTCCTTCGACCTCAGAAGATCAACAAAAATTCTCTCTTTTTCTTTTGCTGCATCATTACTCGATTCATAAGCTTAGTCGAGTCAATCTAGGATGATACAGATTTCTGGGGTTAGAATTGTTAGCTAAAATCGATCATAAACAGCAATTTACATGCTTTCATATTCATCATCTATTTGAATGACAATGTGTGATGCATCCAAAGTAGTTCGGCTTTTCACGCTTCAGATAGCAATGTCTTACGAGATTCTACAGCTTTTGCAGACTGGTCCAGACGATACAGGAAGAAGAAAAAAAATGAGAGAGAGAGAGAGAGTACAAGAAATTTGGAGGTGACTTGTTGGGATCCAAAGATTGGTACATGTTATGTTCCCAAAAGAATGCCTTTAGAACTTATATAAGGGCATCCTGAGTACTGTTTGAGGAACATGTTAGTACAAGCAAAAAATTCTCTCTGAACGTGAATCTTCGTCGTCTACGATACCGATCAGCCATGCTGGTCGAGCCTGCCTGCATGCATGCATAACAATAATGCAGGAAGAGGAGATATTGGGGCATGTTTGGTTACCTGCAGTTGAGTTTAGCAGGACGCTGGGGTCACATGTTGGAGGCATTAACTTCATGACCTATTAACATTCAGTATGTCAGATGATTGCATTATAAACAATGTCAAACAATCGAAACGGATCAGCACAAGCTTCAGTATCATTGATCAGACATGTCGGACTAACATTAGCTCATAAGAGATAATTTCATATGTAACAGCTATGAAATGACAGAAATTTATATGACAGCACTAATTTATTGATCTCAGATCCATGAAGGTTTCATGTCTTGGGGGTGTCAATGCCATTTGAGTAATCCCAGGTTGAATCGAAGGTCAAGAATGTTTGTTTGTGTCAGTTGAGCAACATGCATTTCTTCAGGATTTTAGCAGCTTGTGCAAATTCTTACGAATTACTTTCGATGAAGATGAGTTAGCAGCTTACATACTGAAAGTAAAGGGAAAAAAAACCGGAAAGTATGATGTCAAAATCCAGCAGATGTGATCCAAAAATAGAACGCTTCATTCTCATAAGGGAAAAAGAATGCCTAAATAGCCAGAGCTTTGGCCACTACTAGGAGACTAAGATGTTCCTGTTGAAATTTATAATTAGAAATCAGACTATTTGATCAACAAACACATTGAAATTGTCAGATAATTAGCTCACTGAAACAGAGGGTACCTTGATCCATAATATTCTTTTAATAAAAAATGGTCATCTTGAAACTTGCTTTCTCCTGCATAATCTACAGCATTCTAGTTGATTTCCTTCGCATTAGATGAATATGGATGATGTAGCACCATATTAAACCTGCAAATAGTGCTCTGAAATAAATAACAGGGTATAAATCTACTGCTCGATGTACACATACCTCAACTATTTCCATGAAGCTGCCGCTTAATGATATAGTATGAGACTTTCATGTGATACTTCCTAAATATATTGGTAAGGTTGCTATTGACTCTTCCCAGGCCCCTCATTGGTCGGAGCCCGTCTACCGGGCTCGTCCTTTGCTTTCCTATGAGACTTCCTTCTTAGCTGTCTGATGTTGCCATCCATCCTTGCGGTAAAACCAATCATAATCTTCTGCCTTGCTTTAGACTTCCCTCTCTTCCACATATGCTGGCCCTCCACATCCTTGTAGTATTTGATTTCTTGGATCACATGGTTGACCAGTGGATTGAAGGCCCTCTGGAAGGTCATGTGGACCAGATATTAAGCATTGCAGATTGCAACAACCAAAAATGTTACAGCCCAATAAATGAGTGCTGGTCCAAGGACTTCCAGTTACTAGTAACTGCTAGTCTTTCTTGGAGATTGTTGGTGAAGACATTCCTCAGCCGATGAAGAAGAGGTACAATTTAGCAATACTGCCCCACACAAAGAGATGCTGAATCCATGTAAAATGCAAGTGAACATGGAGGTTCCAGCGGCAATCAAATCCGCAGTCTGGCTGCCTGTGCGGAATGCCCTATTGTAGAAAATCCTGATGTTGACAAAATATATGACAATGGATGCACAAAGACCATTGAACACCCAACTGATGATCCTATACCAACCAGTAAACAGATTCCTTGGCCCTTCCTGGGAACTGCAGAAGAAGTGGCTGTTATTGTATCAGACATAACCAAAAGCATAATTGCTGTACAAAGCAAATCGATCATTAAATAAAGACATTAAACATGTCCACATTTGGTTCATAGTAATCAGAAAGAACAAAGAAAAAAAATCTGAGCCAAACTGATGTTGACTCAGTCTGACAGTAAAACGTTCAATCATGAGGGAAAACATGAAAGAAGTTTAACAAGCATACCTGCAAGCATACTTCAGGAGAAACATCTTGCTCGAAGACTCCCATTGCCATGTCAACCGACAACTATGCTAGAACGATGTTAATAGGAGAATGTACTAGTCATCATATGCCGACTGCCCTGAGAAGCCAGCAAATGCCTCAAAGTAGAATGTTGTCAGCTCAAATGCTTTTTCATAAAAAAAGTAGCAAATCTAAAAATGATCCAAAATATCTAGATAGAAAAAAGGGTAGAACATCATAACTGCAAAAGCACATGTTGATCATTCCTTAGTTCTTACCATAAGTGCTATCCTCTTATAGCACCGGTGGACCTGTACAACAATAAGTTGTTCAAGGAATCTGAATTGGGGGAAATGGAGAAATCACTAGCCATCACATTCTGCAAGGTCCAAATAGTCGTGGAGGTTAAATGATTGGTCATCCATCCAGGCCAAGCTAAGTATGGCCCTAACATCTCAAAAATGTTGGAACTTGAGTAATACTCGAGTTTCCACAAGCATCCAACTTTGTCACTCTCAGACAATGGTTAAACATATTTGTTTCATGCCTTGCTAAGTAAACTGCAAGCACATCTGGAAAGAAAATGGTGCTCTATACAACATTCATGTGTAATCATAATCGATATTCCACGCATCAGTAATGATACATTATGAGTTATGTGAAAGACCAAAGAGGCATACCCTGTGTTGACTGCTACTATCTGCAAGCCTGCTTCCCCGTATTCATTTAGATGCTTGCTTGTGCCACTCTCATACGATCATCCACATTTTTGACAGTCTACCAAAGATGACACTACTCAAGAAAAAAATAGGCTGAAGCATTTAAGATGCAAAATAATTAAATCCATATTCAATCCACTTACATTAAATGATTCGAGAACATCAATAAATGTGTTTCAATGCATGATACAGATGCATCAACAATCAAAACAGTATCAACCGGACAGGGTTAGTCAGACATACCTGTCATCACCATTGCAAAGAAGAATAACCTACTCACTCTCATCATGCACGATTACAGAATTCTCTTCCTTCTGCTGTCGAATGCCAATAGATTGAGAATCTTGAATTCCCCGTAACGCACGAAATGATTAAGACACCAGGAGTCTACAACAGAGATAAATGATAACTTACTGACTTCAATATATAGATTGAGTTATGACCTCTCCACAGTGTCCGCAGAAGAAAAATACTTCTGCCTGATGTATATGCCAGATTTCCTGGCTGCGACAAGAAATGCTCCTTCATCTGGTGACTGCTTCACTGGCGAAACCACCTGTTTCGTCGTTTAGATCAGGAATTGCTGTGTGACACAAAGCGAGTATCCTGAAGAACATAAGAACGGTACAAAGAGTGGAGCCTTTTGTCCGGTTTCCATGCATTAGGTGGTCGTGGAAGGCTTTTGTCACTTGTCGGCCATGCAAGTAAGTAAATCCCATTTTCCGACTCAGTTGCCGATGATCCATAAGCACCCACATTATCCGCCTAAGGTGTGGAGTGCCGTTTTGCTGCTCAGGAGCACCGGAAGCTTCTGATTCCATCTGCTGGCAGCAGCGATTTCCACTTCACCGGCATGTACGCCATATTAAAAGCACGGAAGCATTAGGGATTCGTTTGTCCCCAGTGCTAACTCAGATTCAGTGACCAGGGACAAAGAGAACAAAGAGCAAAATTTGCCGCTGGAACCGCAAATTTCAACGCAGGGAAGTAAATGGAACACAAAATCGATGACGGCATTGTTATGTGATCTGCAAATTAGACGAAGAACTCGCGCTAGGATATCTTCGCCCATGTCCTACGACCATTCAAAATCCGAAAAAAAGGAGACAATCCGCCATAAAAAAAAAGAGCAGATCAAGAAAGAGGGAACCAAGAACAAACGTTCAGCTCTAGGAAAAAGTAAATCACACAAAAATAAAATATTAGACGCACCTCAAAATCGATGCCTAAGCCCACTCCAAAATGGCATCTTTACAGGGACTGCACCGTCCGATCGTCTCGGAGATTGCAGGCGAGGAGACGGGAGTGATATCATAAGACCTTCAAAACGAGATCAACGGAAACTAATCACGCAACCGAGAGCTGGAGCGCAAGAGGCTTGCTCTTGACGCTTGCAGTACGAGCCACTTGCCCACCGAGAAGCAACTATACGGGTGGCGCACAGAGCGGGCACCACGATTCATCGAATCAACACGAGGGTAGTTTTGGCACGAACGAGCGCAATGAGTGCGTCTTCTTCCAGATGACATCACGCGCCGAAGTGACGTGAATGGCTCCCATTCACCACCACGTCGGCCATCATTGCTCTGATGCCATTCAAGAGCCTCGCCTACAGCGACGAGATGCGACGGCTATCGAATTGCATCTCCTTCTTCGTGATCTCGCATGCGGCACCCGTCCCGACGAATAGAGGGGTGGGGACGGTCCCTCACCGGATGCCTCTCTCCTGCCCGCCGTCGCTCATCCTAGGCTCACCCCGAACGCGGGGATTTTCCCAAGGGCTTGGGCGGCGTCGGTGTGGAAGACGACGCTCTTCTCGTGGCAGATGCGATCGACCTCCTCCAGGGGCTGGACGACGCCAATCTCATTGTCGACGGCCATGACAGAGACGACGGCGGTGTCGGGACGAATCACAATATTACTGATATCGACATTAAAAGTACAGTACTTGACGAATTAACTGATGAATATGAGATCAATATGAGAAACTTGACATTTGTACTCGCTATGATTGTCAGATTTGGATACTCTTGTCTTCTTCTTCAGCAAGTAGCAGAGAAGTTGACTTTCTCCAAAGACCAATTAATTGCAGTATTTACTGGTCAAATAATTGTCCATAACTCTCTTGAAGTACAGTGCAGCGCATCAAGCTTATTCCCGTCACTTTCTACCAAGTCTTGTTGTACTGGTCTCTTGACTCGTAGTCAACTCCAGTGTCCTCCATGTCATGCAACCTTGGAAGGTACCCGTGGCCTCCGGCCATGCTCATCCAGTCCGAGGCAGACTGCAACTTAACAAGCTTGTTTCCTTGTCACCTTCTATCTACTTTTTGTTTGTCTCTTGACTTGTGGTCGAGTTCCATTGCTATCCATTGTCACAAGCCATCCAACTTTGGAAGTCACCCGTGACCTCAGGAATAGTATGAGGCCATGCTCATCAAGTCGGCAGTGGTGTGCAGCTTATCATGCTTATTCCTGTCACCTTCTGTGAATTGGTCACTGTACTTTTGCTTGATCAAGAGTCTTCCATGAATACACACGTCATGCAACTTTGGAACCCAACCTTGGCTTGACAGGATTCTACCAGGAACATCAAGTCCTTATCAAAGTAGATAAACGTCATCATCTCAAGATTTGCCTCTTCCAAGAAGTTAACAGGTGCGCATGCAGTAAACGTATTTATGGTCAATAGTTATCGTAAACTTATGTCTGCCACTTGTGAAGTTTCCTCTCGAAAGAGAATTATATTATTGCCCACTGAGACAATAGACCTCGACATGCGCATAAGACCATCAATGCGAAGACATATATTATACGATTCAAAGAGCTGAACGAGGCATGTTTTGCGCCGCTGTTTCTTCTTCGCCTGCAATATTTAACGCATTAAAACTCCCTATGAAGTGAAGACCTGCATCTCGGGGTAGATTTCAAGCTACACTTTTGAAAAGATATATATTATATACTTACTCTCTCTCTCTTATTCTGTTTCCAATACCTGTTCTTAAAGCCAGCTAATTATGATCAAATGGCTGAGTTTTGATGCAAACTATCTTTTATGCAGCCAGTCAAAGAGAGATGCACATCTAATGCCTCCACACTTGTTGAAATAGAAGTGTAGCTAGGTAAACAAGAATCTGAGGACAGATACACAAGCTAAAGACCTTTAGACCTCTGGATACAAGCTTCAAACTATGTTAAATCTATCCATACTCTATATATGTTCTTTGGAGGATATACACAAAAGCCATTTTCTGTAGTTGTTCTGCTTTCACTGAAGGTCAACAATCTGAGGGTAAGAAATGGAGGTATCTGCATATGAAGAAGGTCGAGAAGAATGACCAGGCTTCACTGTGATGAATAATTACACGTTAGGACTGCTTGCACTACAATATATATGGAGATGGATGGCTAAGTAATGTATAAGAGCTGCCAAACCTTTTCTTTATATCAATAGTTTGCTTATCAAGCTGTTCCTACTCACCTCATTAGCATTTTTGAGCCATCTTGTCGTCTTCTATTAAGCTGATGAAGCAGACGAAGTATTGCCAGTTGACCTCAACCATAAAATTTCCCTTTGGAGGTGCTTCTTCTCTTCTTAAAGCATTATGCTGTGAAGGTTCAATAGAAAATCTCAGAAACATCATGTGGACCATCTGAGTGTAATCTGCATACAATTAAATATGTAAACTCCTCTTGTGTTCTCCGATCTATGAGGGGCCAAGACAACTACTGAATCAAAACTCGGGGCGTAATCAGTAGGATGAACTCCCTGTGGGTTGATATATTTTGATACAAATAAAATATATTTTAAATAATAATAATAAAGGTCAGAATTCAATTTAATGGGTTTTTATGGTTGATAGTGAATCAAGTACTACTTCTTTTTGCAGTCTCGTCCATACTTGGTCAATCCTCAACGTTTGACTCGTTACATTGGAAGTATATTATAAGCCTCTCCGACAAGAGATACGGATACTGAACCGGAATGCCGGTCCTCTCTGTCACGGCAAAACCTGAACCGGAAGCCACAGGACTAATTGACTTCATCCGAGGGCCAGTGGGACATCAAAATTCGTGCTTGCTAAAGAGCAAATACTTTTCACCCGAAGACGGGTCGTCGTCGTGCCGACTTGATTGCTCACAAAAGTCAAAGAAGGCATACGCACACGGGAAGCAAGAAGGGCATCTATTTCTGCGTTCTTCTCTCTTCTCGCTTCCGCTATCGGTTGGCGTCTCTGTTAAGACCCGAATCCCGCATCTCTTGCTACCCCTATCGTAGTCCATCTTCACGTAGATCTCCATTTTTGGGTGTAGGCTGTATCGGAAGTATATACCGGCACACCGTTCAACGGAAAGCGGTATAAGGGGTGGACATGGAGTACAGCCACCTCACGGCCGTCACCGCGTTGTCCGACTCCGACAACTGCAGCAGCGTCCACTTCCCCGGCGAGGCCGCTGGGGCGCCTGACTCGGCCGCACCCGCCGCCGAGGTCGAGGCCCTGCGTCGCCTCTCCGACAACCTCGGCTCCGCCTTCCAGTCGCCGGACTTCGAGTTCCTCGCCGACGCCCGCATCGCCGTCGGGCACACTGGGGACGGCCGGGCGCCGCCGCTCGAGGTCGGGGTCCACCGCTGCGTGCTCTCCGCCCGGAGCCCCTTCTTCCGCGAGGTGTTCGCGAAGCGGGGGAAGGGAGCGGCGATGCCGGTGAGGGTGGAGCTGAAGGAGCTGGTGAGGGAGTTCGAGGTCGGGTACGACGCCTTGGTGGCGGTGCTGGGGTACCTCTACACCGGGAGGGTGGCGCCGCTTCCGAGGGCGGTGTGCATGTGCGTCGACGAGGTGTGCCCGCACGAGGCGTGCCGGCCGGCAGTCGATTTCATGGCCGAAGTGCTCTACGCCTCCTTCATCTTCCAAATCTCCGAGCTGGTCAGTCTCTTCCAGGTGAGTTGATGGTGTGCTTGGATCTCGATCTGTTTTACCCTCGTTCTGTTCTTTCTCCAACCTCTTCAGCTTTTGTGTGGGCATATGAGCATAAACTACAACTGAGGAGATGGATCTTGCTACTAACCAAGTGATCTTTAAGCTTATATACAAGCAATTTAGATCTTTCTACTGGCTATATAATGTTTTGAGGTCTTATGTTAAATCATCTCTTCGTACCTGTCTTCTCATTTCTCTAAAGGATTGCCTCTTAGTTGTATGAGCACTAACTAAATCTAGTAAGATAGATTAGCCACATAGCCTTTGCTATTTCTGTATAATAGTAATACGTTAGGTAGATCTTTCACCTTCCAATCTGTTCTAGTTTTATTTCAATATGAATTAAGGAACCTTTTTGAAAGGATTGAAAGTTATTGTTGTTTTTATCGTAGTAGCAAGTCTTCATTTGGACTCAAAAGATGTAGTTACTGTTAGGCCACACCATAGTATTATTATAGGTTACAAAGTCAGCTTAGGAAACTAGAATGAGCTTGCCCATGTAAAAACATGGGTGAAGGGAACCAGGGAAATTTTATAATGAATGTAGTATCAAATCTATGGAAGAATTTAGTTTGAGAATCCATCATAAATAATCTGAGGTATTGTATTGGGCTCACTGAAACAGCTAAATGGGGGGACAGCAACCTTTAAGATTTCTTATATTCTGGGATGAAGAGAACTTCATACATGGCAGCTGAAAGTAAAACTAGGATGTTGTCTTTAATATTTGCTTACCATTAACAGTGAAGCTGGAAATATTACTGTCCAGCGTATGGGGCTTTGATACATGTGGGTACCAAAGAGGGTCAATGTACGATACGTAAGTTTGCCGCCACAAGCAGATAGTCAAGAAAGGGGAAACACATTTGTATTTTTTTGAAACATATATAATTGTGTAACATGCAAAGACTCCTTTGTTTGGCATCTTCTAGTTTACTTATGCCTTCATATAATTATCTTTTCAGAGGCAAACACGATTTTTATGTCATTGTTGTACATCTTTTTGAGTCATTTTTTTTTGTATATCATCAAATAAGAGGAACTATTGTTGTAGAGTTGAAATAGTGTTTATCTTGATAAGAGAAATTTTCATAATCAGTTGGTTATTCATCAATACCACATTTCCAGGATTTGCAAAGCATGTTTTCGGGCCTCCTCGTGTGGTCTTAACTAACTTTATAAGACTGTTAACACATTTTTCTTGATATATTTCATAACAATAGTTGACTTTGTTTATATTCTTTCCTTTTTCTTTTATTGTCATTCATAGGTCTGTATGCTTTTTGTTATGATTTCCTCGAAATAATTGATAAACACCAATTGTTTCTTTGCAGCGACACCTCCTTGATATTTTGGACAAGGTGGCAGCCGATGACATACCAATGGTTCTATCTGTAGCTAAATTGTGTGACAAGTCATGTGCCAGTTTGCTCAACAAGTGCATTGAGATCGTTGTCAGGTCAGACCTCGATGTTCTTACCCTTGAGAAGACAATGCCTCCTGATATTGTCAAGCACATTATGGATGCACGCTTGAACTTGGGGCTAGTAGGACCTGAAGGCGGCAGCTTCCCTGATAAACATGTTAGAAGAATACATAGAGCTCTCGATTGTGATGATGTTGAATTAGTAAGAATGCTGTTAAAGGAGGGGAATACAACCCTAGACGATGCATGTGCATTGCATTATGCAGTAGCATATTGTGATTCAAAAATTACAACAGAACTATTAGATCTTGCACTCGCAGATGTTAACCACCGAAACCTTAGAGGTTATACTGTGCTTCACATAGCTGCAATGCGTAAAGAACCTAAGATTATTGTATCACTTCTAACAAAGGGAGCTAGACCATCTGATCTTACAGTGGACGGAAGGAAAGCACTTCAGATATCAAAGAGACTTACCAATTCCATGGAGTACCTCAGGTCAACTGAAGAAGGAGAAGCATCGCCCAAGAGTCGTTTGTGCATTGAGATATTAGAGCAAGCTGAAAGAAGTGATCCACAAGTAGGCGAAGCTTCTGTATCCCTTGCAATGGCTGGAGATGACTTGCGGGGTAGATTGTTATACCTTGAGAATCGAGGTGATTCCATTTGGCTCCTAGCTAATCCTTTTTCACTTTGATAAAATTGCACATCTTTTCTGCAGTATTTTGGTAGATTGATCATCTATGATCGATTGTTATTTTTTTTATATTTGCAAATTTATCTTGTGTGGTCTTCTGGTAACTTCTAAATGGCTAATACAATTTTTTTATATTTCAACTGATTTTCTTGAAAGTTTTCAAGAAATTCTAAAGCCTGAAAATATTGAGTTTGAAAGATTTTCAGTATGTTGAATAGTGATATAAATCCTAACTACTTCATAAAGCATAAAACATGACCCTACACGAAGTAGCATACAAAAATTTTAGTCTTTGTTACTTTTATACGTATTATATTTGTAATATCTTTTGTGTTCTGCATTACTGTGCAGTTGCTTTGGCAAGACTATTGTTCCCCATGGAGGCAAGAGTTGCAATGGACATCGCTCAAGTTGATGGCACACTGGAATTTACCTTAGGGTCTGCTGCCAACCATTCTACTGGAAATCAAAGGACTGCAATGGACCTAAATGAAGCGCCGTTCAAGATCAAGGAAGAGCATCTAGCACGCATGAGAGCACTTTCTAGAACAGGTACTTCTTTAAGCATTTTATTCCCTGTTCAATGCCCTTTGGTGCTCGATAATCAGGACAAAAAATGTATTTGTAATAGGATATTATTATAGTCCATAAAAGAGAGAATTTTTTCACTCTGTATGCATGGTTAATCTGGTAGAGGAGCTGAAACATTTAGATGCAGAGTGAATCCTAACTGCTAAATGAAGTTTTTCAGACATGTTCTGTGACAATTTTCATGAGAAAGAGAGCTTGTTGTAATCTTTGAAAAAGTTAAGCTATCATTTTAGTTTAATGATTCCTCTGTCCTCTGCCAGAGTTACTTGCCTCATTATAATTATTTGAAAGATGTGTATTCAATTTGGATCAACACTGGTTTTTCAGTTTATAAAACATAATCAATAACCGAGGTCAAACACCTGATCACTACCTCCACAAGGATTCAAGGAACATTCAAATGACATGGTTGTGGTTATTTTTATGAGCTCAGTTTAGCCAACTGCTCTATTGATAAACTATTTGCAGTTCGTTATGTTTCATTGTATGCTAGTCATTTCCTGGAATCCAACTACCTTTTAACATTCAGCTGATAAAAGTTAATTATGGCACTTTGACAGTGGAACTTGGGAAGCGTTTTTTTCCTCGATGCTCAGAGGTTATCAATAAAATCATGGATGATGATATAACCGAGATCACTGGTTTCGGACACAACAGTTCAGAAGAGAAAAGGAGGAGATTTTTGGAATTGCAAGATGTCCTGTCGAAAGCATTCAGCGAGGACAAGGAGGAATTCGACAGGTCTTCCTTATCTTCCTCGTCATCATCGACGTCTGTAGGGGTTATTCGTACCAGAAGATGATTGAGATGATAATCACCTAATTAATTTTGTATCTTGTACAAACTATTAGGTTTCTGTGTCAGCTCTTCGATCTCATGGTGGCACGATCGTAACATGTAATATTGGTGATTATATTGGTGATGTATAGTTCTTTTCAGATGCTAGACATTCTATTTTTGTCTTATTTATAAAAGGTATTATCACAGTTGACTTTGGCTTATCAATTTAAAGAGCTTGTCAGTGTTTACAGTATAGTTGCAGCTTAGATAGGCAATGGTGTTTCAGTATTTGCATATAGTAGCAGCTTAGATAGGCCATGGTGTTTCAGTATTTACATATAGTAGCAGCTTAGATAGACAATGTTGTTTCAGTATTTGCATCTGTGGCTTTCACATATTGCTTCCCAAGTTCCATGCAAGTTTTTATAGCCCTTGGCAAGAACAGGACTCAAATGACATGTTTTTGGGGAATTCATGTTTTCTATGTAGTTAATTGCTGAGAAATTGCCAATCCATCTTTAGTTCCATCGGATGCATTCTACATTGAATTAACAGGGAACAGAGTTGGATGCAGTGAAGAACAAGTCTCTAACAAGTCTTGATTCCATTATCATCAACTACATATGTTTTGGATTCGCAACAGTATTTCCATAAAGCCTTTGTACACATCCACCATTACACGCAAGTGATGCATTGGCTTACCAGTCTCAAGGTTTTGATTTCATGTAACCCATCTGCTTCACCAAATCCTTCATGTCCTCACCCCACTCGAGTTGCTCTGCGGCCAATGCCTCGACCTCGACTTCCACCTCAGATTGCTCATCGTCCTCTGTCTCGCCCCCCATAAGTTTGCTTTCGTTCAGTAGTTCTTCCCATGTCAAATCGTTGGTGACGGACGCGCCCTGCTCGACTGTCGATTCATCCCTCTGGCCAATGTCGCTCGAGCTGCCTTCGTCGTCGTCCATTGTAGACAGCAACAGGTCCTCTATCGCCGGGAGGTCCTCCGAGCTCGGATTCGCTGGCAATCTCCTCTTCTTGCCCGCGCCGTTGAGCTGCCTCTGCTGCTCGCCTCGCAGCGCTAGCTGCCGGACGAAGGCGGGGTTCCTGAGCGCTCGCCCCAAGAAGGACATCGTCTGCTGTTGCCTCCTCTCGGTGACCTGCATCCGCCGCTGCATCTCGAGGAGCTGCGCTCGGGAGCTCTGCTGCCGCTGCCGCAGCTTCACGATCTCCAGCATCAGCACGTTGCGGTCCCTTCTCATCCTGTCCACCTCGGTCTCCAGCCCAAACATGCCCGATTGGTCCCTAGCATCGTCACCGTGGTGCTGGTGCGGGCTCTGGGGAACATTGCGCCGCCGCTTGATGTTCTTCAAGAGGTGCCTCTGCCCGGCCAAGAAGTCCGCGTTTGCGAACTCCCATCTGTTCGGATCGACCTTCCTAAAACCCTGCATCCACCACCACCATGAACACTTCGCTAAGTGACGATGAAGATTTTAAGCTCAATTTGTCGAGTCTCGATTTCAACCAAAATTTCCTTTCCTGACGACTATTTCCATCAAGACACGATCTTTACCCAAATCTTGGCTTGGTCCGCGACACTTGGGAATCAATTACACATAGAGACAGAACACAGATACTTACATAGGTATTGAGTTGTCGAATGAAGCTGGAGAAGTTGCTGTGCTTGAAGTATTTGGGCAAGAGGGCGGTGGCGAACCGGTGGGAGTCCCAGACGATGAAGCTGTTCCGGGCGCCGCTCCACGACACCACCGCGTCCGTCTCGGCGTCCTCTACCATCTCGAACGTCTTCGTCAGGAACGGCGGGGGGCCGACCTCATGGAGCCCCTCCATTGGCTGCGGCGCCGCCATAACCTCCTCTTCCTCCTCCTCCCCTTCCTCCTCCTTCACCACCGCCGCCGCGTTCTCCATGGTTCGCCAAATTGGTGGATCAGAACTCAGCGCCAAGAATTGGACTGCCGTCGGTTGGTGTGCCTTGCTCCTCCGCTTCCTCCTCGCGAGCGAGCAGCGAGAGTGAGGAAAGGGCGGGGGTTACTTAAAGGAAGGAGGATGGAAGTTTCTGGAACGGGTGACTAGGGCGGTGCTTCGGCAGGTCGAAAGCTCACCCGTCCGGGCCAGCGCAGGGAACACGCTCCTCATGCGCCACGTCGACCAAAAGAGGTCCGTGTTCCGTGTCGCGGTCGGGTGGGGGCCACGAAGACGACACCCGTCTCCCATCGATGCGATGCTTCCAGAAGCCTCGGCAGGCCCAAACACCGCCGGAAGCACTCCGGTGATCTCAGCCGTCCATTCCATCGAGCCGACGCATCGTACGGCTGCGACAGGGCGTAGTGGCCGGGACCAACGCGTCGAGTAACGGGTTCGGATGACGTGCGTGGTTGGCATCGGGGCCAACGCGTCGAGTAACGGGTTCGGATGACGACGCGTGTCCAGAGATGTGGGACCTCGACCTGTGCTCTGTGGATGTCGAGTAGATATGCGACGGATACATCTAATCTTCGTCGCATCAAATCAATCCAAGGAATGTAATTGGAGATTGTGACTACAGATGCAGTGAGCTGCACACTTGGAATTAAAAATGCATTGTATCCAAATCTCATCTGGATGCGTAGTCATACGTGATCTGGAAAGTCCGGAAGATTCTCTAAAGCCTCAGAAACAACTCCAGAAAGCTCTAGAACCTTCAAATACCATGTTTCTAGGTTTTTATCTTAACTAGAGTTGTAGTTTCTCCATTAATCTCTCCTTAAGTTACTATAAATAATACATATGCCAGCCATTAAACAGACACTATGAGTCTTTTATTATTATTATTATTATTATTATTATTTAAATACGAGCAAACTTGAAAAATAAAAGAAAAATAGCAAAGACTTGATGCAATTGTAACATATACGAAATAACCATGAGCCCAGGTGACATGAAGTTGTGATGTTTTGTCCCTTGACTCTATTTACATGCATGAAATATGAAATATATATTACTTTTGTGATGCTTTTAAATGTATTTTCATTTGAAGATAATTGTGAATCAATGGTTTCTAGTGATGTTAATTGGTTTTTGCTAAGTAGAATTGTCGATAAATAACAAAAGCTGAGATTCAAGTAATTTTTTATTTTTTTTAATTTCTTTATTAACAGAAACTAATTTTAAAATTTTGATGTTAAAATTAATTTTGCAACTTTTTATGATTTGAAAGAATTCATATTCAATCATTCAAAAAGGTTTGGGCTTTGAGAGTGAGATTGGGCCCCATCCGCTGTAGAATCCAATTGTTATAGGTGGGCTGGATTTAGTCAGATAGAGAGGAAGAACTCTCGTCCTTGTGTTTTCATCTAATATATTTCTGTTCGGTTGGGGGGGAAAAATAGGATCTTGCTATGGTGAAATATCTACAATAGTCGCTTGTGCTTGTATGATGCTTACAGACTTTGTTCTGGTGAAATCTCTGCATTTTCTTCTCTTGGTTAATGTCCACCGTATCTGCATCAGAAATATGTATCTTTGTAGGGAGGAGGATTTGTTAGATGGTGTTGTTCGAAAGTTGAAAGAGACTTTGTTTTATGTTGGGATAGAAATCTCGATAAATACTCGATTTTATTGTGAACTTCTCTTTTTTTATTTTTATTGAAATTTTTGTTGGTATTTTAATTATAATTTATTTGATCTGGGTTTATGTGCTAACAGCATTGTCATTGCAGTTTGTAGCAGGCGGTGACAGTCTGCTCGCACAGCTTTCAGAACATGCTGATAAATTTCCTGCCACTTTTCAGGCAGAAGAGATGATGATCATCCTGTCACTCTGCTACAGGCCATTTTAATTTCAAATCTGCAAATCTCATGCTTTTGCATCTCTGAGAGCTTGAAATCATTAGATGGTAAATGAGAACCGATGACCTGAACAATCTACTCCCTGTTGGTGCTGTTTACCAGACGCATGATTGTTTAATCCCATGTCTTCCTTCAGATTCTGATCCGTACGCACTGATATGTTCTATCATCGAAGGAGGACCGGAGACGAGGCTATGAAGACTCTGGTGGCTGCTCTCTGGGTGCTTTATGGTTTAATGATGAGCCACAACCCAATGCTTGGGGAAACCCCACAGCATTAAAGATCCAATACTTTGCATCCAGGCGACGTTTCAAAGCAGGAAGCAGCATCCCGGGAAAACAGGAATTGGATCAGGATGAGCAGTACACCATGTTCTTGTTATTGCTTGGTTTTGAGGAGGGTCACATGTGCACAATCCTGTCCTCATGCTTTGATGAGGAGGAGGAGAAGCTGTCCTTTACTTTACTGCTGTACGAATGCATGATTTGTTTAAGAAACAATGCTTTCTATTGAGGTAATATATACCATCATCTCCAGGAAACAGCACGCTGGAAAACAGGAACTATGTTCTTCTTATTGCCATGGTCTGAGAGTGTTGTCACGTGTGAATGAGATCCATCTTTAAAGAGGAGAGACAGTGAGGATGTACAGTAGTCACCCGTTCGCATTGCTGTGGATCTTGTTTCAAATCATGAGCGAAATCTCACCCTTTTTCCAGGTTTGGGTACCAGTCATGGTGTGACTGAGCTGCAGACCTGATGAACTGTGGCCCTTTCAGGCCTTTTGCCTCCTCCCGAAAGTGGAGATTTGAATGATCATTTCATTTCTCCCCAAAAAGACAAGGCTAAGACCAAGAACGACAAGAGGGCGGGCGATTACTGCGTGTCACGAGGGTGACAACAAAGAAAGCAACAAGCTTTGGGTGCAGTGTCCTTGTTAGCTTCCCCAAGTTAAAGGAGCCTTTTAACAGTAGCAAGGGGATTTCATGGTTTAGGATAATGCTCTCTGTCTACACGCACAGTTGCATTTGATCTACATCTTTCTCCCTCTCTTTTGAATTTGAAAGTTGCGAGACACCAAACAAACCGCTGGATTGACTGTCCCCAGCAGCCCTCAGTGCTTCAGCTCACTGAATCCTTTTCCATCCTACACCAGGCCTCACCAAACTGTACAACATCATCTCTTTCCCCGAAGCTGAGATTCTTCCACCGAAGAGGGCTTGTCTCAAGACATGGGCGGCTCAGGGAAGTGGTTGAAATCCTTCATAGGACTCAAGAAACAAGAGAAGGATGACAATGTGATTACTCCGACCCATTCGTTTCCCTTTGTTGCTTTGTGCTGTTCTTTTCTTGGTTTCGATTTGCTAAAGCTGGCCTTTTTTGTTGTGTGTGTGTGTGTGTGTGCGCTTGAAGGAAAAGAGTGGTGGCAGTGATAAAGGCAAGAGCAGGAAGTGGAAGAAGCTGTGGAGGAGCTCCTCAGGGGAGCACCTATCTCTGTGGAGGACCTCCAAGGGCGGCAGCCACCGGTCGGTGGCGTCGGAGGCGTCCGATGTCTCATCACTGGCCGACGCGTTCACCGCAGCGGTGGCGACGGTGGTTCGTGCGCCGCCCAAGGATTTCAAGGTGGTCAGCCAAGAGTGGGGTGCTATCCGGATTCAGACTGCCTTCCGCGCCTTCCTGGTAACATAAAGATCGTTCTTTTTTCGTGTTATTTTGAGGTTGCAAGCCTTCAGATTTGAAGTGGATTCGACCGTGTTCATGATGTGGAAAGTGTAGGCCAGAAGAGCTCTGAAGGCATTGAAAGGAATAGTGAGGCTTCAGGCTATAGTCCGAGGCCGCCAGGTGAGGAAGCAGGCGGCGGTGACGCTGAGGTGCATGCAGGCGCTCGTCCGAGTACAAGCCCGCATACGAGCTCGTCGCGTACGCATGTCCACCGAGGGCCAAGCCGTGCAGAGAATGCTCGAAGCTCATCGAAGCAAGCAGGACCTGCTGAAGGACGCCGAGGTATGCATGTTTCTTCAAAATCATATTTGAAGTCATCTGCCACTCTGTAATTTCCAGTCTTCTCGTACCGATTATAGCATCCATTTTAATATCTTTTCATCTGTTTTTGCTGCAATTTGATGCTCATTTAGGAAGGATGGTGTGACAGTCAGGGCACGTTGGAAAAGATAAGAACACGGTTGCAGATGAGGCAGGAGGGAGCTCTAAAGAGAGAGAGGGCCTTTGCTTACGCCATGTCTCAGCAGGTCCATATGGTATGCATTACATGGTGATCTTTTTCTGAGTCTTAAGGTTACAGATGATTGCTCTGTCCTTGAACAGCATTTGCTTCTCCTTCCTTGGGCTAATTGAGGCTCTTTCTTTGCCTTATTCAGCAATTCAAGTTGACAGTGAAAGAAAGGCTAAATCAAACAAGCAGCTCCCTAAAGCTATATGATTCGGACAAGAACAACGGGAACTGGAGCTGGTTAGAAAGATGGATGGCTGCCAAACCCTGGGAGAACAGGTTAATGGAAGAAAAGGCCCAGAATGATCATTCTCAGGCTCAATCCAAAAGCTGCGAAGACATGCATGGCATCTCTTCAGAACTTGGTTCTGTAAAGATCAAAAAGAACAATATGAGCACTAGGATTTCAGCCAAACCTCCGACCACACCCTTCAACCCATCCTGCAGAACTCAATCGACTTCATCTCCACCCACTGAACTGCACTTCAATGAGAGTTCTGCATCATCTTCTTCGATCTGCACATCGACGCCGCTGCCCAGCTCCATCGTATCAGCAGCAGAGAACTCTGAGGGCAGCCACAGAAGCAGGCCAAGCTACATGAATTTGACTGAATCAATCAAGGCAAAGCAGAAAACTTGCAGCACACAAACAACAACTCAGCTTCAGAGGAAGGCTTTGTCTCACATCAACACAAGGAGCAACCTCTGCTCGAATCACTCAGCTTTTTCTTCCAAGATGGTGACTGCAAGGGACAAGAGAAGCATGGACAAGGAGAACTACAGTTGTGATGGGCAACATAACTATGTGAATTAGCCCTTTTTTCCCTTCTCTTTGGCACCTTGTCCTCTTACAGCATTTATGTCTGGTGTGCATGAGTTCTTTGTATCTGCTTTCAGGGTTCAACATCTTGTTGTGTTGTATGAGTCTGTTGAACAAATTCGTTGAAGTGTTCCTACCTCAGAGAGATCTATCTGCATTGCTTGCTTGCTACCACCATTTCCAATTTGTCTTTCCTCCACACTTGATGGCTGGGTAGGATCAAAATATGTTGTCTTACCTCTTTATAACCTCTCAATATTTTACCAAGACCTGCCTGCTTCAGATTAGTTCTAATCCAAGATTTTTTTGAATTTATGACAAGCAGACAAAAGATCCTTGTAAGCATGCACAATCAAAAAGCCTTCAGCCTTTAGCAAGAGATCTTTGCACATATTGTATGCCTCAAAGCATAAGATATGTTAAATAAACCATCTGACACAGGAAAGGGCTATAATGTCAATACAAGGAATCAGAAAAAGAGAGATCCATCAGCCATCATAATGCATTTTCATGTGATATATTATAATATATCTTCTAATCATTATAATTTCATCCCAGGGTTAGCACTTCCACTTGTGATTGCCACACTGAGAAATGTCCTTTCCAAGAGAGAATGAATTCTTCTATTTAGAGCAATTACAACTCGCAGACTTTTCTGACCATCTTGCACTAAGCTGTTTGTTCTGATGAGACCAAATGCACAGTGTTACATTTGAAATCTTGATGGCATTGTTGGCTTTGACTTAAGAAAGATGAATGGATAACTCACTGGACTCGGTTATCATTCTGACTGATCTTATACTGCAGAGGGATGTCGATGGAAAGTAGCAATTCTTTTTTTCTTTTCTCTGTCTCTTTGGATTCTGAGGATCCAACTCTGACTTTGCTAAATCTTTGAGCTGATTCTAATAATTGTGGGTGGATGATAACTTTAGGTTTAAAGATGACTGACGCTTAGCAAAGAAATGCCACTGAATGTGAGATGAGTTCCTTTGCCTTTATCCTCGACTCATCATTGAATGTGACTGTGACTTCCTGTTCTCAGCTCTTCCCATTTCCATGTCTAGAAGCTGTGATGAGGAGGCTGATGAACACTATATCTGACATGACTGTTCATTATGTTGTGTGCTGTTCCCACCAACTATGAATTAAATTACACCTTGTGCACAATGGATTTGCTGCTTTCATCAACTCCTACTAGTTCATGTTGCCCTCAACATATTCCATTTGGACACTTCCAGGAAGGAAGCAAATGGGCAGTAAATGCTGTCTCTTTCTGAAGTATGTAAGAATAAATAAAAAGAAAAATTCAAATGAGCACTTCAAATCCATGTGTTTGGGATTAATCTAACATTACATGATCAATGAATAAGAAATGCATGCTCCTGACTTCATCCAACTGATGAAGGACAGCAAGTATCAGTCAGGGCCTTCTCAATTGGCATGACAGCCTGAACAAACCTGATGAAATATATCACAGAGTTAGAATGATACATGAATCAATGATGAATCTATTGGTTAAATCTGTTTGTGAACTAGACATATTTGTCTTATTTAGATCATAAAACTCAGATGAAAGCGCATGCTACAGAAACACAAAAGTGAATCAACAGGAAAGAAAATAAACATTTTTTCTGTAACCAATGCTAAGAGAAATCTGAAATCCGCAACCAATGTTATATCACAAACTCAATGTGAAATCTGTAATTTTGCATTTCTTTAAGCCTATAAATTAAAGAGCAGAGTTGACTCTATAAAGAACACTTAAAGGATACAAAATGTGATCAAATTTTCCTGTGGAGCACAAAGCACTCCAAATTTGTCATGATGCTATTATTTTTTAGTATTATGTTCTGATCCCCTACCTAATAGATCCTATAGCCAAGAACATTATTATTTTCAGTATTATATTTTGAACCCTTACCTAATACCTCTTTTGGCATCGACGAAAAAGTCATTTATCATAATATTCTGTCATGATAATATTATGATAATTTGTTAAAGTCTTCATCAACTAAGATAATTAGTACTTTTAAAACATTAGTCAAAAAATAATATAAAGGAAATAAATCTTGATGTCATGATAATATTCTGTCTCTGCGATTTAATTGAATAAGATATAAGTAATATAAGGAGAATAGTCTCTTTGTTGGGATGGGTAAGGTTGACAAGTCAATGTTTATGTTCTGGTGTGATTTTGATGATTAAATTTATAGCCGAAAACTCATTGGATCTTTTTCAAGAGCATCATTTTTTTGAAGTCAGAATTTCTACTTGAAGAAAAATACTTTTCCTTAATCAAATAATCAATGATATTGATCCTTGAGAAACCTTGTGCACTGGATGATTTTTCTCTTAAGATTATAGTTAAGCAATAATTAATCTATAAAAAAAATACAAGATCTACAATGTAGATAAATCTTGCTATATATATTGTAGATGGATTTATTTGGATGTGTCTTGAAGTCAACAGTCCATTGCCCGGAGCTCATCTTCGAGATGGAGGCGAGGAGAGGGCTTCCTTCACTGATCTCTTCGCAGGAAGCGGAAGGCGAGAGGGAGAACATCGCCTCTGATATCACTCAGGTGCTGTTGTTGTCGCCTGCCTTCCACTTCCCTCTCCTCTCCGTAACCGTTTCTTGCTCCGACTCGTCTTCCTCTGTTCGGTTCTGGGCGTCACTGGGAGCTTTGAGCTCCTTTTGCTGCCCTTTTCCTGATTTTTAGATGCCTTTTGCTCTCCAAAGTTGGTTGCTTTATGCCCAAAGATTCAATCGCGACGGTCCGTGGGTTCGATCCCAACCCTTCTCACCATCAACCCTAACGCATGGGGTTCTCTAATAGGATCTTGGAAACTATTATTCGCTAGTGAAGTCGACACAATGAATCACGTTTGTGTAAAAGAAGGTTATTTTCTTGACTTAGATTTTCTCCAGCAAAAAGAAGAAAAAAAAGATTGGACTTAAATATACTTTTCTTGACTAATTACTTAAAGATCCTGGTATAATTACTTGTGGCCTTGGATAATATTTGTGAAAAAGAAGGTTCTTTCCTTGACTTCAATTTTCTCCAGCAAAAAGAAAAATATATGACACAATGAATCAGGTTGGACTTTGAGAAGTTTCCACTTTTCAGTTAATACAAGGGTATATGCAATATGGCATTTCTGATATCGAGGTTGGTTTAAGAAAGAAAAACTGCTTGCTTGGTGCCTCACAAGGTATAACTTTCTTCCTATCTGAAGTTAAATGTTGTAATAATATGTCTCAGATATTATCTACTGCAACTCCTAAAATGACTCATTTTGTGTTTGGACCGGATCAATATCTTGAACCTTGCAGTTTTAGTATTAAAGATGCCTTCCAGAATATCTAGTCTAAAGGTTCGTATCTGATTTGAGATTTTACATTACAACATTGACCAATTTTGGCAACTTTGGTTGCTTATGTCTACTTCATTTTTTATCAAAATAAACACATCCAGTAACACCAATGGGTTGTTAAAATTCCATGTGAGGTATGTTCTTTGTGAAGGCCTAGGCTCTCATGGATGTCTATTGTGTCACTATATGTTCTCTTGATTACTTGGTCATTTTCCACCTAGCTTCAGATGTTACAAATGCAATAGAATGGTGTTTAAACTATTGGTGATCCTCATTGGAGTTGATTGATGCAACACCAGAAACCCACAACTGCCTGGGACGGACTAATCCAAGGCTCTTGCATTTGTATGGATAAACTCAAATTTATCCAATGACACAAGAGGTTCAGGGGAAGAAGGAAGAAAGAAGAAGAAATGGGGGAAAATTGGGGAACAAACTCTAAAATTCTTGAAGTTGAGTATAAGTAAACATCAAAATGACCCCATAGTATATCTTTATATTGTATAGATAATAGCATGCTGCATATCACAGTATGAGAAGAAAGAAGAAAAGCACTATATCTTAGTAAATTTTTAAAACTTTTTTTTTCAGATTGGTCTTTATACATGTAAATATATGTATTATTTATTTATTTTATTCTTCTTTACTTTCCAGTTTCTTTTGTGTTTCTGTGGCTGTGCTACCCCTTCTGTTAATATTATATTTGATAGACCCTGGTTCTAAAATCTAATATCAATCTTAAAGCCAAATCCATGATCCTCTTGAACGTGATATTCATTTTAAGGGGCTTTACTCATTGTTTGGGACTCAAGTTATAGCAAATATGCCATCAGAGCAAGGTTCGTAATTTCGTACCGTATTGACATTTCGAGCTCAGCTCGGTATGATACGATATGAGCATACCAATTGGTATATATATATATAAAATAATAATAAAATAAAGTTAAAAAATAAAAAAGTATATATATAATAATAATAATAATAATAATAATAATAATAATAATAATGTTAAAAAATAAAAAAAGGGCGACGTCGCTTCATTTCTTCTCCCCACGTAGATGAGGAGAAGTCGCCGATGACGCTGAGGCCTCGTTGCCTTAGACAAGGAGGAGGCGACATCTCATATGCGGCATCCGGCGAGGGAGGGCGACGATGGATCAAGATCGTCGAGGGAGAGCGACGCCAGATCTCCAGGTTCTCCCTTTTCTTCTCCCTCGGCTAATATTGCCTGGTAGCAGGCGACGACGATCGAAATTGATTGTTACTGACCGATTTCGGGTGGTAACGAGGAGAAAACAACCCCAATTGATGGTACCGCTCGATAGCGATCGGTCCGCGTACCAGTTTGCTAGCGGACCGATACGTACCGCCCGATACGAGTAGTATCATTCGAAATTAAAATCCTTGTATCAGAGAATAAACTATTAGTGTCTGTGAGTCAGGCCGTCACCTACTATGTACTGATGATACTTGGACAATGACAACAGGATGATGAGCTATGATGTTTTTGGAATTCTACGTTGCTACATCCCCCTAAATTATTCTTTTATAGCAGTTGTAAATGTACAAATGATACTCTGACAAGAAATTATAGTCTGTTTATATGACTTGAAGATGTGGAATCATCCAACACAGAGTATTTGTCTCTGTTGTGCACTTATAAGCTTATTACACATTTTACATGACACTGTACTTTGTGTGACATATATTCTACAGTTGATTGGAGAGACTGTGTGGTTTTTCTGCTGATTTTTCTGATGTTCATGATAATTTACTGTTTTAATTCTCCAAATTCATATTGTTGTTACCATTAGCCAAAGAAACATTTAAATTATTCTATTCAAGTGTGCAAGCTAAATCATATTAGTAAATTTATTCAGCTTATAGGTTGGACGCCACTTGTAGAATTGAAAAGAATTGTGGAAAAAGAGGAAATAAATGTAAGATTGATTGCCAAGATGGAAGCATACCAACCCCTTTCCTCTGTGAAAGACCGAAGTGCTCTCAGGTTTGTCACTGGACAATCTGCTACAATTCCATGAGACAGTCTTTATCCTTTATTATCACACTAAAGGTCAAATGGGACCAAATAGTCATTCTTAAGTTCCAGCTTCTTCATACTAACTTTATTCTTATGTCTTGTAGATTCTACCTAGCAATTATATGGATGACTTTAAGTTATGCACTACCTTGAAGCTTTATAACTGCAAATTTTCTTGTTATACAAACTTTAACTAATATATTAAACTTCATCAAGAATAATAGCAATGTGTTTTCAATTACTTTACATGTTGTAATGTAGAAATACCACATAATTGTTACCAATGAGATAATTACTTTACTCTTGCAATTAATACCACAAGTGTAATTCACATTTACTATTCATATGCTCTGTAGAAGAAACTAGAAAATATGTTCAATATTGCTAAATTCTTGATGAATGGGAAGTTTTGACTCTAAAAAGTTGCACAAATCTAAAATCATCCTTCTTCTAGAGCCTTGGTAGTATATTAAAATGACAGATGTACTTGATGTCCCATGAATGGACAATTAGATATCATGGAAGATCATCTCTTTCATCCTAGTGTACACTATCAGTGCTAGAAATTTATTGTCTTAGTGTTTCTCATTGTCTATTATATGCTAGAATGATAGAAGATGCAGAGGAGAAGGGCCTGATAACACCTGGAATTACAACGTTGGTGGAGCCCACAAGTGGAAATCTTGGAATTGGTTTGGTGTACATAGCTCTTCGGAAAGGTTACAAGTTCATTGCAGTTATGCCAGCTCATTATTCAATGGACAAAAGGATCCTATTGAGATATTTGGGTGCTGAAGTGTCACTGACTGGTAATTCATAATTTATTTAGTTCTCGATAGTAATAATTTCTCTTTCTTGCAGCATTCTTACATGTCAGATGTTTTTCTTACAGTTTCTGTAGCCTTTTAAATTTCTACTTGAAGTGTTTCCCTTTTAGATAACTGTATTTTCAGTATGTTATTTCCTGTTTTAATGGACTTGGTAATAATATGCGGTCATCCCATTAACAATGATGGAGAAAATATAACATATAAGGGTTACGGTCAATTCCTTGTCTCGCATAATGGTTTGGAAGTCTCTGGTCACTAAGTGATTTTATTAAAATGGTTGTATCTGCTTCATATCGTTATCCAGCTCTTCCAGACAAAGAGTGGCTAGAAAACACAGCTCAAAATAGAAGGGTATCTACAAAATTTTGTGAGCAACCATGAAACTGTTGTTAGCCCTCTATAACTGGCATCAAATTTCTAGTCAAAGCATGTACAGTTGAAGTAGGCTTCTAGCTGACATCTCTCGGTAATATTTATCAGGTTTAATTTATAGCAAATGCATATGATGGCATAGATATGGTGACCGACATTATCTATGCCATCATATGCATAGATAATTCTGACATAGATATGGTGACCGACATTATCTATGCCATCATATGCATACATGGTCTTGGGAACAAAATAATATACCTGAACATCAAGGAATCTATAAAGCATTAATCAGGAGATAATGTCGGTCAGAATTTTGTTGATGTTCAGGTATATTAGTTTGTTCCCAAGACCATGTAGGATGTCTTTGTTGTTGTACATCTCTCTTTCTTTACAATAATAAAATTTTGTCATATATCTTCTAAAAGGCCTACAATCTATTATTTCTGCAGGAACATCATAATGCCCATTACCTAGAAGAAATCTTATCCAACTTATGAGTATATTAGGAACATGCTTTCATATATACAGTGACCTGAATGAATGTTGAGGTTTCTATAAGGTCTGCATTAGAATGGTTCTGTCCTATTATTAAGAAGAGTATGACTATCCTTAACCTTGATATGACCACATTTTAGTCATGTGAGGAAGTCCATAATGCATGTGTGTGTGTGTATGGCATTAGTGACCATCATGTCTGTTGCAATAAAAAGCGTAGAAAACTTCTGAGTACTGTTAGTAGAGACATTTGTCAAATGTTGCTTTCATCAGTTGCAAGTAGTGCTCGCTCATCCTGTGTCATAGCCATCCATCATCATTTGTATCATTGACTTCTCTTCAATTGATGAGTCTATGCGCTTGACTTGGTTTCTTCGATGAATCCATTTTTTGAGAGTAAATAATTCTTTTACAGATCCTAAATTAGGCTTTCAGGGATTGGTTGACAGAATAGAGCAACTGAAGGAGAAAATACCAAATGTGCATGTTCTTGATCAGTTCACCAATGCGGCAAATCCCGAGGCACATTTCACTGGCACTGGTATTACTTCTTTCACATAATTTCTTGTACACTTTGGTGTCGTTAAGTAACACTGTGATACATACTGCCAGCTTCTAATTCATAGTATTTCTCTTGAAATAGGTTAATTATGAACAACTCAAATTCTGCCTTGCCAATAATATGTACAATAAAATTTTCATCTTATTTGGAGATTTAACAGCTTCGTCTTTTCTTTATTGCTTTGGTGGCTCTATGTCATGGCCTTGCCTAGTTTCATGTTGTTGTTTATCCTTGCATTACTTATCTTTTATCTGCAGCTTAATGTCTAGGAAGGTGTAATGAAGAACTTATACATGTTCAATGGTGTGACTTGAACAAGTGTTGTAGGGTATGGTTCCCACCTATGCCTCTAGAACTTGCAACTGCATTTCTGAATCTTCCATGTCCATGACCAAATTTATAGAACTCTTACTGATCTGTAACATGGCATTACCATGCTTGTCCTTTATATGTAATAAAGAACAATTACTCAGTTGCAACCTAATAAGGAAAATGAATGGGTTTAAATTGACACTGTTGCTTCTGATAGTGTGACTCGGATGTTATTTGACTGAAAACCACCAAATGTTCTTCAATGGTATCAAATCCTGTATTGTAGAACAATTAAATGATGCCAATTATGTAATGCAAAATTGTAAATGCTTAACATGTTGAAAAATAAAAAATAGTGCATCCTTTAACATGACAAATACAATTTATTATTTCAGTTGCAGGAGGAAATTTGAGGATTACATTGTCAATATTTAGCACAAAATATGTCTTGGGAATAGAAGATAAACTCTTCTACTAAGTGAATACTTCCAATAGCACTCTTCTTTTTGTTTATCTAGTTCATGGTACATGTACTTATTACTTACATTTTTTTATAAAAATGTGTTTACCTTGGCCCATCCATTGTTGTTGAACAGAATTTGTATAAAACTCTAAGACCTCAGTGTGTCAAAGCTCAAATCTCTGCCTCTCTATGATCCAACTGCCAAGATACCCCAGTAGCTTAATTGCTGCCTTTGTGGTTGTTGCTTATGATGTCTGGAATGATTTTTAATTATCTCATTAGTTTCAAGATAATTTTAAACTCTAATGATATGACCGATCCATCCTTATCTGAAAGGCAAATTGTGAACCATCTCTATAGTTCAAGGCCCTCTGGTTCTCACTACCATCTTAAGCTTTGTTGCCCAAGATCTCCAAGAATTTGATCTTCTTAAAAGCTGCCTCACTATGTTGCCTCCATCCTTCACCATTCTATCCATTGTCTTCACCCAATCTCAAGGAGGAACCTGACTAGATAGGTCAATATGTTTTGACTTATGAAACATCATATAGAAAATGTGTAAAATTTGATTAATAATCTATTGCAATTGATTGTAATAGGTGATACACAATTTGCATGTCATAAGATACTAAAGTTGCTGTTTCTATTTCTTTCTTTAAGTGATTTTTAAAATATCCTATTTGGCCTGCTATACAACACTATCCAGTAAATGAAAAGGCACGCGTTAGAATAGTATATGCTAACAATTTGTTTGTACTTGACTCAGGACCGGAAATATGGAAAGATACAGCGGGCAAGGTAGATATTTTTGTGTGTGGTCCTGGCTCGGGTGGTACTATCACTGGTGTTGCAAAGTATCTCAAGATGAAAAATAAAGATTTGAAAATCATTTGTGTTGAACCTACAGAGAGTGCAGTTATTTCAGGTACAACTTGATTTGTGTTATGGAGTACCAGATTGTATCTAGTCGAAGTAGTGTGTTTATGTGGATTTTGTAAATTCCATTTCAATTTTGTGAATGATTTTCCTTTATTTCAAGGAACCTTAGAATCAAAAGTCAGTATGAACACTTGAGAAGAATGGATTACTTACAATAGAAGGTAAATTTATCACTTTGTCATATGCAATCAGATCATGTGGTAAGATTAATAGGGCCAACTCTGGTCATACCTTGGTGTATTTCTGCATGGTCTTTAGGTTGGTAGCCTTATTTTGATCCCACATTGTGTTGTGACACTTTTAAATAAATTTAGCCTCCTATGAATATCTGCAGGCTACCACGAGTAAATTTCTCACTATTGATGCTTTTTTGGCTTATATTGTTAAGAATATATTTAACTTAACGTAACATATACATCATGTTTCATCTATTGATTTGAACTTTTGTATGTAATGACATTGATGAAAAATTTAAGATGATATCAGAAAAGGCTGCCAAGTTCAAATCTTGTACATACTAAATATATGGTGCAAACCCAGATAAGAATGATACTATTATGAGGGACAGATGCAGGATTTTAATGATATTATCTAAAGATTTTGATTAGAAAACCACAAATCACAAAGAAAATCCCAAAGTTTAGGTCAGTAGGAAAGAACCTAATGTATGCTTTAACATATATACGTTTAATCAGTGACCCAACATGACCAGGTAGCAGCATGGGTTTTATTCTTCATCAAGAAACAATTATTATCATGGGTGATATTTTTTGAACTAAAATTTACAGCAACCACCTTTTAGTCGTATTGATCCTGTCATGATATTATGCCTAAGCATGTCAAATCTTTTGCATTTACGCCCCATTGTGATTTTTCTTAATCATAATAGGTGCTTAATCGCCTCATCATGTCAGTGAAATAACTTGTCCATCAGTCATGGAGATAAATGTTGACCATATATAATAACTTCTCCATCAGTCATGGAGATAAATGTTGACCATATATAATTAACTTGCACACTTGCCTTGGTGATAGAAAGCATGGAGTAAAAAAGAAAGCATGCACCAGTGTCTTTTGTTCTGAGAATTTTGGATGTCATTGATTTCTACAAGAGGAGATAGTTTTTCATTCACTTGGCCTTGTCCAATCCACATATGTGCAGAAAGATACAGTAAGTTAAAAGTCTGTTTGTGGCATGTAGGTGGAAATCCAGGCTCACATAATATTCAGGGGATAGGAGCAGGTTTTATTCCAAAGAACCTGGATACATCTTACATCGACGAGGTTATCACTGTGTCATCTGAAGTGGCAATGACACAGGCAAGAAGACTGGCAATTGAAGAAGGATTACTTGTTGGTATATCTTCAGGAGCCAATTTAGCAGCATGCCTAAAGGTTGATTTTGTTGCATTTTGAATTTTTTTTTACATACAATTTTGTTTTCTTCTTTCTGTTTCTAATGATTTACTGGATATAGATCGCTCATAGAGCAGAGAATGAGGGCAAGATGATTGTCACAATATTCCCTAGTGGTGGGGAAAGATATATGAGCACAGAACTATTCGACAAAGTGAGAGAAGAATGCACGAATATGACTTACTGAAGGATGGATTCTTTCGGTAAATTGTAAAGACCTCTACAGATATGTTGTATCCTACATCAGTTTTTGTTTGAAGCATGATACCGATATACAACTCCAGTAGTAAGTTCATACGTCCCCTAATCTCTGTATTGTGTGTTTCCATGGTTGTACCAAGGAGTCGATATTACATATGTGATTGGCAAAAGGAAACAAGTATCAGATGATGTCCTCAAACCAACTCCCAGCATGCATCATATTAATGTAAGTCTCTAAGAATCTGATTATGGAAGAATATGTTGTAGTTTGTCACATTCAAGTATGGTTCTGTGATGTTCTCACTGTTATGCGTTTACTATTATGCCATTAATTGGGTTTTGGCGCTAACTTGTTCTTTTTATTTCATAACATGAAGACCATTATCATAAGCTTATAGAAGATTATGGATACATGTTTCTCTTCTACTTTATATCCTATTCAAAGTTCTTGTTCATTTCAACAAGAAGTTGTAAAGTGCAGTAAGGGGATAATAACATATTATCCCATGTAGATAGTTATCTTTAGTATTCCGGTTCTTATACTTTAAAAAGTTACATGACATTCCTATAGTTACAAAAGTAAAATGTCTAAGTTCATTTATCCTAATGTCATTGGTTTTATCAACGAAAATATGAAAACAAATGACAAAAAGATAGTTTTAACATTTTAGTTGGTGGTGGCGGACAACGTCGGTGGTGGCGAACGGTGGCGTCGTTGGGGTTGCGGGTGACTGTTGTGGATGAGGAGAGCGATGACAAGATATGAGGGCTGCTATGCATTTGTGTTGCTCTGCATTCGTATTGATGTCGATGCAATTGTCAAATAGCGAAAGGGCCACTTGACATTTGTATTGTTGGCCCTTTTGTTGCTCGGTGACTATATCGACGTCGATGCAGTTGCTGAGTGGCAAAAGGACGACTCAACATCTGCATCATCATCGACGTAGATGCAGAGTGGCAAAAAGATTGCTTGGCATCTGCAATAGCATCAACGTAGTTGCCGAGCAGCGAAAGTATCGTCGATGTAGATGTCGAGCGACGCCACTCTGCATTTGCTTTAGCGTCAATGCAGTTGTCGAGCAGCACTACTCGGCATTTGCATCAGTGGTCCTTTTATTGCTCGATAACTACGTCGATGCCGACGTAGATACAGAGCAATTCTTATCTCTCATTGTCACTCTCCTTATCCACAATAATCACTCGTGACCCTTAGCAGTATCATCATCCGTTACCACCAACTAAAATGTTAAAATTATCATTTTGTCTTTTGTTTTCGTGTTTCTATTAGTAAAAACCGATATCGTTAGGATAAATAGATCTAGATATTTCACTTTTATAATTATAGGGATTTCAATATAATCTTTTAAAGTATAGGGATCGGAATATTAAAGATCGTTAACTATAGGGGATAATCTGTAATTAATCCTACAGAAATAAAGATTAAGTATCATGTATAGAAACCTGCCCAATATTCCATTTATCTTGCATATTTGCAAACTCAGCAAACCTTAGGTCAAGTGGATAATATTTTCTTGTATCTTATTATTTCCAGCTCTCATGCCTGCTTGAATAATATCTTTCATATTCTCAGTATGAATCCCTCCAATATCTTCATCCAAATTATTTATAAATTGTGTCTAAATGTGTGACAAAAACATTTGATGTTTTCAGCTGAAAACCCATGACCTCCAACTAGCCCTAATGGGTGGTTAGCAAGTTTTCTTACTCAAAATGTATCTTCAAGAATTAGAATTCCTTTTCAGAAACAGAAACTTGAGCAACCCTTGATTGATTCCTTCATCAAGTTTTGCATGCCTAACTTTTTAAAAGAATGTTATGGAGAGTATGATGCCAGAATGAACCCACAGGAAACAGTTACTAGCAAATCTTGCAAAAACATGGCTCATCACCTGTAAGAGTTAGTAGGAAGGTAGCCATAGTATGCTAGAATTCCTGCAGTAGACTGACTGCAGTAGTAAGTTCAGGGATCATTTTTGATATTCAACTGAGGTTAACTATTTTAATGGTACAGAACACAAGTCTCTCTACACACTGTTTGCACATGAAGCAAGGATCACAACATTATTGGAACTGGTATCCATATAATTGCAAGTTTACACACTGTTTGCACATGAAGCAAGGATCACAACATTATTGGAATTGGTATCCATATAATTGGTTCTGGTCTTTGTAAGATGAAGCAAGGATCACAACATTATTGGAATTGGTATCCACATGATTGGTTATGGTCTTTGTAAGAACTTTCATCACCCTTTTGCTTCAATGGAGGCCACCTTCTATGCATTTCCTTAAAGCATATCAACAGAAACAATGAGCACATTCTGCTGGTCATCACCAACATAATTAAGGTCACTTAAATCTTTTACCATTGTGCATGAATCCAAGATAAGCAATAGAGCTGTAAGCCAAGGAAAAAGCTCCATGAAAGAGTTAAAAAAATGCTAGATGACTCGAGCATCTCCAGGGCAGCACTCAGAACACTGGCCTTCCCCCATTTGCTCCTGACATAGAGGGAAAATGATTGTCAAGTTTACTTATATACTCAAGTCAATAATTGATCAAACTTTTTTAAGTTACCTGACACTAATTTGCAAAGGATGATGACACATTCATTTAAAGGGTAGATCTTTGCCAAAAATAAATTATCAGAATGTAATTTCTAGGTTTTGGGATAAACAGGTTAATTAGTTGCAACTTAATGCAATTGAAAACTAGTCATATAATGAAATATGCTAAAACAACAGTTCTTACCTCTACATTAGAGCTAAAAAAAATGCCAGAGCTGTTTCAGCAAAGTCTTCCATCTTCATCAGCAATTGACCAGACCAATCAACATGTCTCATATTATCATCTCTGACTTATATTTCATAAAACACAACATCTACAATGAATGCTGACATGGTGACCACTCACTGGTTTGATCTATCTATGATGTGGTAGACCAAGTCTGACCAAGAATGATATGTTTTACTGTGCCCCCATTCTGTAGGTCAGCAACAGTTACAGTATAATTACACCATTTACACACACTCTCTCTCTCTATCTCTCTTAAGATCAATTTCAACTGATAAATGTAATTGGTTTGTGGCCAACTAATTCTCTACTCTTGTAAACGATCTGTATCACTGCTCAAAGGAACTTTCAGTAGTTCTTTCTTTTTCTCAATGATGCTTCAGTTATTTCACTATTCAAAATAAAGTATTGAGTTGGCAAAAAGTCAGAGACTTCAAAGACAGGTGCACCCAAAACAAGTGGTGAGAGTTCTTGTAATGGGTATGAGACTAGACTCCTAATACTATGTATGTATATTGATTCTTCTCAGACCTTACGATAGTAGGAATCACATCCACTGGGCATAGCATTGAAAAAAATATGCAGTCAAAATAGATAAGTATTTGATTCTTGTATTGGAGGGCGAGCCTTAGTACGATATAAGAGATCAAGGTTTAAGCCATGAAAACAATCTCTTTAATATTTAAAGATAAGACTAAAGATTAGCCATTGGTTGTACAAAAGAAACAAAGGAATATGAAATATAATCAAATGAATAAATCACATCTGAAATGACCTGAGATCCACAATGTCTCCTAATTGCTTACTAGTCTACTTGAATCACCATGATCCCCCTCCATAGGAACTACAACTCCTAGTTGCTCACAGATCTACTTAAGTCAGTAACAAACACAAATGATCCTCCTCTGTTGGCATCAAAGTAAAAGTCTACCCATGCATCATTGCCTATAATGAGAAGGGTGATAAATTTTGAATTACCATCATCCGATAGAAATATATAAGTACATTTTTCCACATATGGTGGATTAGCCAAATGAGATCTGAGAGCAATCAACTTGTAGTGATGTATCAGTCAACATGGCAAGAAATGGATGTCAACAAACAAAACTAAAAGGAGTAATCGAGTTGCATTGTAACTCACTAACTCAACGACAGAACGAGCAACAAGAAAAGCATGAAGGCCATCTGAACCATGTCCTTTGTGCTGCAACTGGTTTTGTTTTTGGAGTGTCTGCTTCAGGATGCTCTTCCGATTGTGGTTGAGGCTGCTGCTTCTGCTCCTTATCAAATGGTTGTACAGATTCACCTTTAAAAGATCCATTTCTTCCTTCCACTGTCAATCTGAAACAGATTAACTTAGAAGAGGGGAAAAAACATTTTTACAGATTCAAATTTCATTGCCAAGACATCCCCACAGCATCATTAAAATTTTATCTTAATATAAAACTTGCTAATTCCCCCTAAAATCAATGATTTGTTGCTATTTTCGGAATATCTGAGCAAATGAAATAGTAGTTGCACCATATAGCCAAACTTGAATTGTATCAGGCTTCAAGCATCTCATGTTTTGCTTCAAATAGATTCAAGGATAATAAGAATGGACACCACAAGCATGTTACTTCCAGATCAAAAGTGTATGTCAATCTCAGTGTATTCATGTGTACGTAACAGTTAAATGACAGAGGGTTAGAATGAGTACATACATCGGAAATGCAAAAGAACGATAGCTGTTCACGCTGCCGCACTCAGAAAATCGGGGTGTGCTATCAGAATGGGGAATATGCCCAAGTGTAGAAGGTCTATATTTTTCAGCATGCTCCTCTGTGATTGCCTTCAAAACATCCTTCTTGGGTTGGGCACTTGTTACTTCAGATTCAACTGGTTGCTGTAAACTAGATCCTACTCCAACACTCTGTGCTGGAGAAGAGCCGCTAAGCGGTGGAGGAAATCCATCCAAATGGTTGCTGTACAAGCTAGTCAGATCTCCAGACTTCCCCGTGTGGATACTGAACAATGATTCATTAGAAGCCACACTCCATTCCATTGGTGTGTTGGACTTTGTCCTATCAAATACCGAAGAAGGTATCCTGTTTGGATCAGGGACATCTGATCTTCCCATTAACTGAATTGATGGAGACTGCTTCGCCCCAACCATGCCAAAATTATCAGATCCAAGACTATCACCAGAAGCATAGGGAGAGAATGGTGTTCCAATTGGCACTTTACCTGACAAAATGGGTTCAACAGTCATATATTCATCGTGTCACATTTTTCATCTCATGTTTACTGGCGAATTCAAGACCTGATTCCAGTTGTATATACCCCACATGAGAAGGAGCCTGCAAATTGTGTTTTTGATATCTCATAAAGCCCTGTCTTTGGCTTGCTGTGCTTACCTGTATCTATCTGGAAGAAATCTTCATCTGATAAAGTGCTTGAAGAAGGGGAAGTCGACAAGGATCCTTCCACAATTTTAGGCACAATTTCTGACTTGGTCACATCATGGGCATCAACAATGATGGCTGCATGGGTATGTTCCTTTTCATTCTCTGGACTTGTGTTGCTCGATTTGGAACTTGCTCTCATATGTTCAAAGTCCATAAGTGATATTTCTGTTCAAAGTCTTGATCAGGTCTCAAACTCTTAAACTACATCATCAGGCAGATATTTCTGTTGAAAAGAAGTAATGTGTAATGGTTTCTAATAGTTTGTCAATTAAAACCTACAAAAAACAGAATGAATTAATTGTAAAATCCTCGGTGCAAACTATGTTAACATGATAAAAAGCATAATACAGGGTGTAAAACAAGAGGAACAGATGGGTTGCTTAAAAGTATGCAGTGATACAGATAACAAAGAGAAATTAAGACCACTTGCCATTTTACGATCATGTCTTAAAAAGTGTTGAATGGGCTTGTGAATATAGTGCCAGATTAATCCACTTGCAATTTTACGACCATGTGGTACGAGTATCCTATGGGTAATGTAAATCCTTCTGTCAGAGTTAGAAATTTTACCAGCAGCTCCAGAAAGCATTTTATAAACCAACTAACCATAAGAAAAATCCTTGCATGATGTCCACAGTCAGCAAATAAAGCCCTGTCTTTAGCTGGGAGTAACAAATGTTGTCAGCCTTCAGGATCTTTTTCTTAATATGTACTACAAATATTTTTTTTGAGGAAAAGGAGAAGCCACAAGATACAGCAATTAAGCTGTTGGTGTGAGAATGATCAATGCATTGCCGTGCAAAATGTCATGGGGAGAATACCTAAAATGAACTCACATATACATTTCATTAACATGCATGATGCAGAGTATCCTCTTTCAACACAACAAATTTGCAGCACAGAAACTGTAGGAAATGAAATGGTAAAATAGAAAATGTAGCTTTATGTTCTGAAATACTTAGTTCTGCTTGTAACCACAAAAGAGACTAACAATAGCAGCTTATGTAAGGGTTAGGATAGCTTTATGTTCTAATGATTTGCTAAATCCTCTGTTACCTTCAACTTGTCAAACTCATCAAATATGTTCCTTCGAGTGCATTGATGTCAACATTTCATACTTTTTATAGTCTAGCCTATGTATTCTGCAGCCTCTCCTTAATAAATAACTTTATAAGTTTTGTAATAGATTTATTTCAATAGTTACAAACTCAGTCTTATTTCAAGATTATCATAACAGACATATACATAAATAGTTACAATTAGAAACTACCATCATTAGGATCTACCTTTTACATGACAACAAAATTAAGCTATAAAATAATAACAATCTATATGTTAGTTCATTTGTGGTAATATAAGATAGCTCACATTGTCTATTTTACCTATCCATATATTTGGTAGTTGTTTATACCTCTGACCTAATGTTACATTTCCTACTAGTTCCTAATACAGAAAAAATTACATTGTGTTATGTTGAAAGATTATATTTTGTTGTGTTGTGAGATATTACATCATAACTAGTAAGAAATGTAACATTAGGCTAGAGGCATAAGCAACTACCATATCTACAAATAGGTAAAATAGACAATGTGAGCTACCATATATTACTATAAATGAATTAACAGATGGATTTTTATAATTTTATGGCTTAATCTTCTTGTCATGTAAAAGACAGATCCCAATGATGATATTTTCTAACTGTAACTTCTTATGTATGTGTCTGTTATGACAATCTTGAAAGAAGATCGAGTTTGTAACTGTTAAAATAAATCTATTACGAAACCTATGAAGTTATTTATCAAGAAGAGGCCTTAGAATACATAGGCAAAACTATGAAGTATGAAATGTTAACATCTGTGCACTTGAACGAACATATGTGGTGAGTTTGACAAGATGAAGGAAACAGAGGATTGAGCAGATCATTAGAACATAAAGCTACCCTAACCCTTACATAAGCTGCTATTGTTAGTCTCCTTCTGAGTTACAAGCAGAACCAAGTATTTTTTATGACAAGCCAAAACTGGACAGCAAGAGGGCAATTCAGGGGAACCCATACATGTATAGTAAGGCGTCGGGCTTAGTCATATACAAGCGTGAAAGTGTCTTTGATAGAATCATACAACTGATTTCAAATCCGGAAGACAAACTGAACCTCGAATATGATCGGGACAGATTACAGATTCTAACCAATGGACCATGGACTAGGATAATGCACATAATCAGTGACTTCTCTCTTGCATCACTTGTCAATAGAAGAAACACATTTCCTTGATTGTGTTTCAGCGCTCTTAAACATATCATTCAGTCTGAGTTCAGTTCAATACAACTTAAAAGGGGAATCTACTGGACAAACCTCCCACCAATTCAGGCTCCCTGAGGGTGAAAGTATGAAACTCTAGCCTTGCAAGTGGAGAACCTATTTCCATGTCAACACTTGAAGCCCAGGTCTCAGAGAAGCAACCTCGTTGTCATCCAAAGGATCATCCACTATTCAATGCATCTTACAAAACAACAAGTTAAGAACAAAAGATCCTACAAAAAGGTCGATATTAGATAAAATCCCAGCAAGTTCAAAAGAAATTAGGATCCACAAGACTATAACTCTGAGGTTTACTAAGAGCAGCAACTTTTGAGAATCATGTCTGATGCTAAGAGAAATGAGAGCATCATTGGATGGTAGCGAAAAGCACATCTTGACCTAATCTTATCAATCAAAAGACAAAGCGCTCTCAGGGGCTGCGCAATTTACCTCGAAGGGAGCATGGTTCAACATAATCAATAATAAAGAGATGCAAAAGAAGAAGATCTCGCCTTCCCCTCCGTTCCCGTTCCCCTCTCAAAGCCGAGAGGGAAGACAGAGAGGAAACGTACTGATTGCCTAAAATTGGAAAAGAACAACCATAAGAACATCACGGGAACAAAGGAAAGCAAAGACGATTCTTTACTGTAATTAGTGGCCTCGACAACCTCTTGCGGATCTCCCTGAGACGCAAAACGCGGGAAGCCCTCTGCTTTACCCTCCTCTACGTTCTCCATGTATAGCTCCCCTTCCACCGCCGCAACCGCCACCAATCGCTATGGCCGTCCTCCAGAGTCTCTGGCCCGATACAAGCCCCACCTTTTCGGTCGCCGTCGCCGCCTCGGCCATCATAGACGAATTCCTTTCCCACGCCCGGCAGCAGTGCCGCTCTCCGGTCTTCCCGCTCTTCTTTGCGCTTCAAAGACGCCATTACTTCTTAACACACCATTTAATTAAACCGCCGGTTCGACCGGTTGAGAAAGAACCGGGCTGATTTGGATGCTAACTTGGGCTTGAGTTGGTCCGGGCCATTAACTTTCTATTTTGACTGATGATGGAAGATTCGAGTGATATCTTTTGTTATGAATGGTAAATGCTGCCCCCATCAAGAGGATAAAATATGATATCCATTTTGGATTTCATATACATGAAAAGCTCATGAAGTATATAGGAAAGTTCAAAGCCACAAGGCTCCAAATTTCTAAATGCTAGATGTTTAATTGCCATTTACATTGTAATATTTAATTACTACCAGTCAAAATGACCTCTTCAGCATCATCAGAAAGATTGCCCTATGCTACCTGCAGTCCTTCAAGGTGGTCAATGACAATAAAAGATGAGCTACTGTGTTCATCCACTGAAAGATCCATATAATAACAAATGCAGAGACGCAGACTACATTTAAGTTTCCATGTAGCTCAGTCAACCATTAGCTACGAAAACGAAATCACAGTAACAAGTACAAAATAGAGAAACAGAACAATGAGACCAATCTGTATTCATCTACACTAAACCACCAAAATGTGCCCAACCTCAACAAAACTTCTTGAGCTCATCAACTACATAAAACATGAGAATTTGAGCATAGGAAACCAGAAGAAGGTGGGCTGGAGATTATTCTAATCCATCTCTGCATCACAGCATTCTCAAAAACTGTATACTAACTATACCATTAAGCATGATATGTATCATAAGCAGTTCAGTTACCTGTGACAAGGAAGAAGAAGAATAAAAAGGTGATCTTTTTCAGTTCCACCTTCCTATTAATAATACATTGCTATAAGGCTTTAAGGTGATCTTTTCAGAGGAAATTTGAGCCTGGATTGTAGATGGAGAGATCAGGCCATGCTGCAGCCCAGCATTCAGAATCAACTTGCAAGCTCAAGTTCTCAGTTGACAATGTCGCAGCTATGCTCTCATAGCCACTGCTGCCAGTGAAGTTCTGTAATTCCCATTCATGGCCATCGACGCCTGAACTGCTCACAGTACTGGGTTCCCGCATCCCAGCAGAGGCGCCACCCCCCGGAAGGAAGCAGCTATTCAAGAGGCCTCCGAAGTGTCCACTCGATGCCAAAAGCGAGATGAAACTTCCACTGGTATCGAGCAATCGGTAGTCCGCGTCGAGGGGTGGGAGCTTAACGGAGATAGGCTCAGGTTGTGCGTGTCCAGATGGGGAAAGGCCGGGTTTAGGGGGACTGGAGCTCTTGGAACTGGAAGCAGAAGAGCAGGAGGAGGAGGGTTTGGAGCGCTTGGAGCTCTTGCGGGTGCCACCGCCGATGGGAACGTTCCGAAGGGCGCCGCCTTTGGTCCAGTAGCGGCGGCAGCTCTTGCAGAAGTGGCGCGGCTGGGAGAGGTTGTAGTTGTTGTAGTAGCAGAACTTGGTGTTGGTTGAGTCACACCTCGGGCATCGCATCTTCTCCTCCGGCTCCGGAATCTGAGACTTCGCGGCCGCCGCTTGGAATGGGGCTGCGGCCGCCGAGTCCTGCATCATTGGAGGCGGAGACGGAGGACGAGATATAAAGTGGTATTCTGCAGTAAAGCTAGAACCTTTTAGATGGAATTTGAATCCGTGTTAGCTTCTATTTCTGTGCTTCAGTGATCATGACACGCTGTTCTATGGGTGTGGATTGTTGGCCCCAGATTGCTCCTGCAGCACCTGGATTGAAATTGATCGGACGAAAAGACTTATTGTTGGTATGAAGGGTAGTTGAACCGTGTAGAAGTTCCTCAAAGAAATATGCTCCACTCCACTGGTAAGGTTGCTTTCGGGAGACTTCGCCGAATGAGAGGAGAGAGGAAGACACGCTGACGAAGGCATGAACAAGGAAACAAAGGTCAGTCACTAAAGATGCATGTCTTATTGTTTAACCAGCAGCAATAACAGAGAGAAATGAATCGTGGTCACTCTTGAAGCAGAGAAACCTTAATACCAGCAACAGAGGGCAAGAGAGATCAAGAACAAAAGTCGGGGATAAAGAGAGAACGAGGAGGTCGGTGGTGTCGGCTGTGCGTCCCGCGAACTGCCCTGGTACGGCGGCGCGTCGAGGTGATGCCCTGTGATGTTTGGGGGCACTGTAGCAGCGGCAGCAGCTCGTAGGCCGCCCATCCTACGGCCTACGCCTGTCGCTGGCAGCTGCGCGGCGTCCCGAGAAATTTCGGCTCGAGGACCGGTGATTTGATCACGGATAGCGCGTCCGACGGCCACGCCCGGCTCGAGTCACAGACCTTGAACCCCACAGGAGGGCCGCAGCCACAGCCACAGCCCTCCCGCTCCGTGATTGGCGCCTCAGACCCCGTTCCTGAGCTACGCCGCGAAACACGTAGACAAGGCCAAGTGGCGACCCGCGACGCGTGCGCAGCGCCATCGCGCCCCGTTCCCCGTTCGTGACTCGGGAAGTCAAGCGGCGACCCGCCACGCGTGGGCTGCGTACTAAAGATACGATGAACCGAACCGCGAAGCATTATCAGAGTGGGGCCTGCATGGGACGTGGGCGTGTTCTGCGAATACTTGTCATCAGGGCACGATTAATCATACATCGCTGGAGGCGACGATCATCTCTACTACTTGATACCATTCACGCCACAAACTATGTTGGATACCACAATTTTCTCAACCCCGTAAAGTTCTCTCTAGTGACTTATTAATCATGATCAAGGGCCACTTGATACTCAAATCACTTCTTAGTCCAGGAGCATGTTAACATGGGGAAATAGGCACCTCATCCATATTACTCTTTCTTTCTGTTTTTACTTTAGCACATCTTGGTGAAGATTTATTTTATTTTCCTAACATATATTTAATCAAGGAGGGACACATATTAGTGTTACCTCTGAAATCATTCCTAGTGCTGCTACAATCACTTGTTGCTATTAATTCATGTAAACAGTTCGAGTCCTACTGCTGTCAACAATCACTCAGTTTTGATGATCTGCGCAATTGTAGCCAACATTTGCTGTCAAGAATTCAATACATGCCTGACTCTCTGTTATTAATTCTTATAGCAGCAGCCAACTGGGAATGCGGCAACTTCAACTTTCTTATTTCTACTGGTCTAAAGAAGCATTTGGATTCTATTGCTGAACTCACTCTTGACATCTAGTGGAATTAATGCAAAGCTAAAGTGCTTGGGGAAGCATGCTATATAGTTTATAAGAGTGACTAGTATAGTGTTTGGTTATTGTTAATTATCTACAATGTAAAAGATAACTAGTCAGGCAGAAACCAGAACATAATATTTTGGAAACAGTTTATATACATCATAATTGACTTGACAATCAGTTACTCCCCAAAAATCTCTAATCTGATTTGGACTCTATAAAAGCAAAACCTGGCTTAGCAGTCAATTCAACTTAATTAACCACACCGATCAGGTCTAAATTGGGTCACATCAGATCGGGTAAAATCTACATATCCTCACAATCTCGATCCTATATAGGTCCACCGAAAAAACAAGAAATTTCTGGCCCAATCCATATGCTGGTCCACCACTAACATGAATGCCATGCAAGATAATCTCGACATGAATGCAAGCACAATAAAATGCATGGCCCTCATAATACCACATAGCAGAGAACAATCAGACGGGATATATGTTTTATGCAGATAAAGCAAACCCTGACGGTTGTACTCAATAGGAACAGAGTTTATAAATAAGATAACAGATCAAATTAAAGCTGCAAGGATAGTAAAAGGCTTGTCATACTAAAATTCTACTTCCTACCAAGGGCAGGGAACTGTCCAGGATCCTCGAGAGAAGGAGATGAAACGGAGATCACTGTCTCACCAGCAAACTCGCTCCAGAATGATCCACGATCACCTCGGCCTCTCCCACGGCCAAAGCCACGACCACCAGGGCTGTAATATCTTTCCCCTTCAGCTGGCTTCAGAAACTCAGGAATAGGCACGTGCTAAAAAAGGAAAATAAATTACTCAATTGTAGAACAGGTTTGGTTTATTCAAGTCAAACATAATTAGTAAAACAAAAAATACCTTTTTGCCCCGCTCCTCATGATCATTATCTTTCCTTCTTCCCGCATCCTTATCAGAACCCTATTAAAATTATTAATAACATAGAACAATAAATATAATTTACAATGCATTGGATGGGTGGAGTCTACAAAAGGTGCAGGTGACTAAGCTTACCAATTTAACAAATACATCATCATTTCCTTTCTTAATAGATAGCTGCTGCATGGACTCAAAATCCTTGTCAATTTCCACCTTCCTCCCTTCAGGCTTCATTGCAAGTAGTGCTTTCCGTTTTTCCTCCTTTATTTTCTCGTATTCTTCCAGAGTCATTTCCTACATCAACCAGTCCAACAGCTAAATAAGGCCCAACAATACCATCAAATGGAAAAATGGCAGCACGTATTTCCAACCCAAAAGAAAATTGCACAAGTCTACTACTCAAAGAGGTTCTGAAAGAAAACCTCAACAAATATAAAATAAATCTAAGCTAACTGGTTTAACTAGATTCTTTTATATTCAATTCATAATTTCAGACATTCATTTCAAGTCAACCCATAGCAGATATGTATCTATGACAAAAACTTTTGTATATAGATCATATAAATTTAGATATACAAAACTTGTATGTTTCTTGTAACATGTTAGCTTCTGAATGTGTATAAATACTATAATCTGTCTGTAACAATGTTTATCAAATTATTTTTTTGACTCTTTTCTTTTTGCACTTGACTAGATATTTTTCTGGACTTTTGACAGTTAACATACTGTGGCCACTTTTCAAAACATAGAAAATATGATTCATAATCAAATTCATGCCAAAAAAAATTAAGATCAGGTCATTCTACCATAAACCATCAATATTGCTGATATATCAGTACCTAGAATTCTGAAGTAAAAAGTAGTCAGAGTATAGGTGTAAATAACGGCTCATAGAAGAAGCAGACTTTTCTAAACATATTGGAAAACCTAGGATGTGCTGGCAACAAACTTCTTAGAAGCCCAAGCATAAGACACTAATTGGAAACTTCTAATTACCATATACCAATAGGATGGTGCAATATGTGGCACCTATCTGAATTGTACATGACCAAAAGAAACATGCCTAAACCTGGCCAGGTGACTAAGAACACTTACATATGCTTTTGGTTTACACCATGCAAGACCTTTTGGATCGGCCAGAGGCATGAGTCAGAGCATTCGAGAAATTTAATTCATCAAAAGATAGCACCATGTTCTAGGAACCCAAACTACGTTACAAAATAATCTTCCTCGTCGTTCAATTTGGCAAATTATATGGGCTTTGATAAGGACAAAAATGGCGACATGGTGCGCCATGACGTCAACTACGGCACACTGCCCCAGGGAGTGAGCATTAACGCCGATTTGATGCGCGCCAACGTCAACCGTCCCCGGACGACCTCATCACCTGACCCCGCACGACCGGCCGAGGCAGAGGAAGACGTCGACCAAAGCTTCGCCCATACCCTGCGGCAGTTCGGTCCTCCACGCAACACCAATGGCGATGTCAGACACCATCAGAGGTACGGTCCTGCCCCGACAGGCCGACACATCAGGTAACGTCAAAACTTACCTATAAATACCCCCGGCCTGTGAAAAGGGGGAGGGACAGACACAAAAAGGAAGCGACCCTTCTCCACTTGAAATCCTCTCCACATCCACTGACTTGATCGTCGGAGGGGTCGGGCTGAGCCACCGACCCGACCTGTGTGCAGGTACAAGGACGGGGTCGCTTCTCCCGGTGCTGCGACAAAGCTTCCCGCCCGACGAGGCGTCCCGACCGGGCCCTCATAACAGACCACCGATGGCAGCCCCGCAAGACTCACCGTGTAAGATCCTCGTCATTCGGAGCCCCAACCGAGCCGCGACGGCCCCGAGGCCACGGCATAAAGTTGTTTGCACTAACAGGCTTGATAAATAAAAACTCAAGAATCCTACTCTCAAACAAATAAAGAAAGCTGAAAGCATAAAATTTCCAAGGCCCTTCTTGCAAGAAACATTTTGCTGTTGAAAGAAAATTTCAAAGATAGGGTTGTAAGTAGTCTTTAGTATATGCCTGCAATGGAACCAAAGTGGCACATTCAAGAACTTCAAAGCAAGCCATTTAGTTCTCTCAAAGGCAATAGTGATCTAGAGGAGATCAACCCTTGCCTAGTGTAACATAGTGCAAACTGCAAAGTGTTCAATAAGGCAATCGGTCAACATGTTCCACCCCCAAAGTATGTTCAGTATTGGACTCTAAATAATGTGCTTCTAATTTGTTTTAAGGTAATGGTTCTCATGTCATTTATATCAATAAAAAAGTAAGTGGAAAAACTGCCATTATCAGAAACAAATATGGTTCTAGGAAAAAGACATTGCTGTGATTTATTTATAAAATCATCATAAAAAGCTATCCAACCTTTCTTTCTTCTAGAAGAAAGGAGGACAAACAAGTGCAATAAATTAGATGACAAAATAACTTATGTTCAGGTACCTTTTCCTCGTTCTCATTTGCTGAGGCCTCCTTATTCACCTCCATTGGCAGTCTATCATCCCCTTCAGCCTGCTTATAAGGAATTGCAAGCTTCTCATCCATTTTTGAGTCTTTTTCACTCACCCTAATTGGACACTACTCAAATCAGCACGAATAAACAAACAATCTACTTCAAGTGGCAGTATAATAAAAGACAAATCTTAACTTTGCAATCAAATCATCATAAGTTGTGCCCCAATTCCCACGCCCTGCTCCCTCACGCTTCATCTCATAACCACGACCGGATCCACTGTGTCTCTCATAGATCCTCCGTGGGGGTCGTTCGGAGTCAATCCCACCTTCTCCATTCACATTACCATATCCACCCCGTCGACCACCACGAAACAACTGTCGTTGTGACCCATATCCGCCACGTCCCCTTTCAGAAGGCTTATCAGCATCCCCTTCTTCAGAAACAACGCCACCGTAACCCCTCGAAAATCCATTCACCTCCCCATATCCTAAATCCCTACCTCCTCTCCCACCCCTACCACGCCCTGTCCCACCCCGGCCAGCGCCACCACGAGAAGGTGGTGCAGCATTGCTCCTAGCCTCCCTCACTGAGAATCCAAGCACACAGAGAGATGAACTTCATGGTTGTACAGAGCAAAAATAGATCAAAGATAAAATAAATATACCAACTTCCGATCGTAAACGGTTCTAACATCAAGTAATCGGCAAGGAAAAAGAAGAGCGGAAAATACCTGCTTGGGTAGGAGGTACAGGCTTGGACGGAAACGCCGGCGCCGCAGCAGAAGCGGGTGGCTTCTTGGCGACGACTTTTTGTTGCTGAATAGCGATAAGATGAGAAGGATCATCGTTATCGTCGTCCGCCAGCAGATCAAAGGGGTTGAGGCTAGCCATCGGCGTCGGAGGACCGAGGAAACACCGCCCCAAAACCCAGCAATGGATCAACGACTAGAACGATTCGATCGCCATGGAAGAACCCAAGGTGCCAGTATGGATAGGAAGCCCCAAGAGATAGGGTAAAGCTTGGAATTATACTGTGTCGGCAGGGACAACGAGAGCGAGAGAGAGAGCGAGCTCGAGAGGAAAACCCTAGCCGCTCGCCGATTCGATTAATTACGTTAATGCAAGTCAATGTCACGAAATGACCGCATTGTATTCTCCTGCGGAGTTATTTACGAAAATAGCAAGGGAAAGTCATTCCTGTGATTTAGTCTTAGAATCTGCATCAGACGGTTGCATTGAGATCACCAGCACGAGGTTCAACGAGATTCTTTTTTGATGTACGTGATGAGCTTAGTACAAATACTCATGGTATTGACACATGGGCCCGCTGAAATTGCCACCTCAGCTTTATGCACGAAACAAAAATATTTCTCCAATTATACTGAATTAGTAATAATGAAATGGTCAGGATACAGCGAAGACATCAGAAATTGATGTAGATGGATGTCTGGAGGTGGAAGACGAGGCCTTTGCTTGTCGTTTTAAGTTTCAGCATATACGTTAAACAATTAAAATTTCTGCAGTGAATCCAGACGATATTTACTGCATCTTGCAAGTAGGACGAGGAAAGACTGACCAATAATCTTCCATATCATCATTCATTAACCTAAGAAATTTCACCAGCACAACATCATAATTCAGAACTATTTTAGAGTTGTGCAAGAATGGAAAGAGGAAATATCAAGAGGTAGCAGGCAGAAACCAGTGGAATAATTCGGCTAATATTGAATGATTGTCTTCATTGTTTGGATACAGTAAGGCCGGCGGATAGTTTACAAGTTAGAACACACAATTATAAGCTAAATGTTTACCTAAAACATTGAGATCATCGGGGAATAAGTCATGTATGTACTGCAAGGCACACCATTTTACTCGAATCTTGATAATAAAACCAGCTCAGTGCAGAGATGGAAGTTGGCTCTTCAATGGCACGACTAACTTTTTCTCATTTTCGACCTCGCATATCTGAAAAACTTAAGGAAATTCTTAGCAAGTACAAACAATGGTGAAAGCTTCATCCGAGAGAAGCAAACCAAGATGAGAAATGCTAGAGATTAAGATGCTTAGGAGCTTGCGATGGTAAGTGTAAGAACCTCAGAAAAACCTAGATTATGCTGGTTGTCAGCCAAAGGATTCATGGAGAAGCAATCTCTCTGTGACAGAGAGACTCAAAACATGGATTCAGGAAATTTTGTGAGCATATGAAGGATTTATACTACACTACAGATGCGATAACTAAGAACAGAGGATACTCCACATGCACACCACCACGGTCAGATGATTCCAGCAAAATGCCTTGAAGACCATTCATCGCAGCGGTTGATGATTCAGTGTCCTGCAACGAAGCTTTCTCTTTGTCAGAGGAGACTTATGGTAAGATATATTCAAAAGTATCAAAGCTTGAGAGAAACTATTTTATGGTCATTTGGATGTGGTTTGACACTGACAATTAAAGCAAATATATACATCAGCAACCCCCTAATGCTTCAAGCAAATATACAATACTGACTGTCATTATCTAGTTAGAATTTCTCTTTCCAAGCAAAACTAGAATAATTCTTATTAAGAACACAATGGGAGTTCCCACAAAGGTCTGAAAACAAATGGTCCAAGTGAACCATTAACTTGAAACATGACAATTTAAAAGAAGCAACACATTCTACAAGTCAAACAGATGCAATATAACAAACAGCATTCGTACCGTAAAATCAGCAAAAGCAACAGGCATTCCACCTCTTCCCCGCATCTTAAGCATATGGAAGCCAGAGTATCTAGACAAATAACCAAAATTAAGACAAACTATTGATGCAATCCAGTTAAACAAAGAGAAAAACAAAGCAATTGTTCATTCAGAAGCTGTAGGAAGCATCAAAACTTACTTCGACAAGACTTGCTTTAGTTCTTCTTCAGTGCAAGTAGGACCCAGATTTGCAATGAACAATGTAGAACAGGGTGGAATATCTGAGTGATCCTGCAGCATGAGAATGACCATGTATGTCAACTTTCAGAATGCCCAAAATGAATACACACATGTAACAGTTAATTGCAGGAATAAAAAGCATGACACACTAGATAGTAAGATAACATGAAGAAGTTCTTTGTCTATCAGCCAAAGTGATCTTTCCAAATGAGGTGACAGATATGAAATCACTTCATTACTATTCTGGATTGACAAGCAAAATTAATCAATGAGGGATTCTTGTTTGTGGAGATTGAAACTGATGCTCTCCAAATTGTACAAGTCCTTGATCAAGAGGACAAACCACCATGGAGCTTTACCAACCTAATTAGTAACCTTTTTGTTTTTTTAAGCAAGCTTCTGGCTTGGAAGGTGATTCACATTCGTAGAGAAGCTAATCGGTGTGCTCATTGGTTAAATAATCATGCCAAATCTAATAGGATAGAGGTTTTGTGAAGGGACAACTGGCCCCCTTCTCTATCCTCCTTTTTGAGCTCTAATGAGCAGGGCATAGGATGTAATAGTTTTCTTTCTTAACATAGTGTTTTTCTTTTGGAAAAAAAAGAATAAGCAAAATTAATCATCCTAACCACCAGCTAGTGATTTTCTCCAGACACTAACAATGTGCTAAGTCTATAAGTTCTATCTTCACTAAAAGATGACAAAGAACGATGAAGTTATTGTACTGGAAATCCAGGGACAATATGGAAATATAGAAATATGACATACCAGATCATATGGAAATTTTCAATGTAAGAGAACCCAAAAATAACCATAAATTTTCAAGTGTACAAAAAGGATTTATGGTCTGCTATTACCAGACTGATAATATTGGGAATAGACCTGGTACCAAAAGATGTACTTGAAACGAATATTGAAATAAGATCTAAGCTCAGTATGATAACTTACATTGAATGTACCATCAGCACCATCAGGTATAACAATGGTCCCCTCACTGCTTTCAATAGAAATAAACAAAGTTAAACTAATAGAAAATTAAACCAAACCTATCAATCTGCTAGTTTATATTAAAGCAGTCATATATCTGGGATGATCTAAACCAAAAAAAAATCACGATAATAGTAAATACATTCTAATATAAGTAACCATGTGCATTTGAAGTGCATTTTGACCTCTTTACTGCAGCTAAAGCATCCTTGTTGCTGGGATTATCATTATCTGTGCCTGATGGTTCATCAGATCCACCATCTCCTGACGTGCAAATGTGTCAAAAACATGTGCAAGTGAGTTGGAGAATCAACACATGGTGTTAGTGTCTTATGGTGAAATGTAGCATGCAAATCCTCAGTAAAATTTATGTGGAAGCTGAAGTGATGAGGACAAAAATAACAGTAAACTTAGAAAATGGGACCAGAGAAAGAGATCTATGACAACAATATAGTATTTCATTAATGGATCAAAGGAGACATGATCCTGACTTCAAGCAATTAAACATTTCATTACCATCATCACTAAATAACTCCTGATCATCATTTGTAACTTTAACCCGTTTGTCAATTACCGTGTAGGCACCAACTCCTATATCAACAAACAACCATATTATCTTATGAACAATCTGCTCAGGATATATACTATTCACAAGTAGTCAACGCCTGAACTAATAACAAAATCATTTTCTACTGACAACATTTCTCATTTGCATTAATAAAGAAATATTATACATACCCCGTGAGCGCTTTCGAGAATTTGATCTGGCCAACTCGATATGCAGGGTAGCTCCAATTTCAGGATCAAAAACAACCCCCTAAAAAGGATACATCATAAAGAATCAGAATAAAGACCCTAAGATGATAAATGCAATAGATGGTAGTAACATAGCCACAGTTGTAGCTATTTGTTTGCTCTAATTTAACAAGTACTATATATTTAAGTTCAGACTTCAGATAGGCCAACTTATATGCAAAGTACAATTACAGCCTGTTGGAGAGTTTCATCAAAGATATGCACTGACACATAGACATTAAAGTTGTTGCCTGTTAGGAGATTAGGATCCAGAGACACAAGGATAAACTAAAAAAGTTCCAAAATGCCATCAAGTTGTGGACATAAACGGCTGTTATCTGTTAGAGATTATCAAGTTATTCATTAGATTTTTCAATATTTGAATGGTTACAGAGACATTTTTCTCCACTGATAAGGCCCCACCATCCAGAAACGGATGGCCAAAATATCCGAAGTAAACAAGTACATGTTTAGCTGTCTGTCGAACACATTCCATAAGTTGATCAGATATAATTCATCAAGAAAAGGAAAATTACAAATATAACTATGCCTTTGTGTGTGTATGGAATTTAAGATTCTTTTAGGTGACTTTTAAATTACTACAGATTAGATTGAGCACCTAAAACTGATCAAAGATCATTCCAAAAACATGTATGCAATTGTCTTAAGTACTATTGACCATTGGTAATGTAATAGTGCGTTATCCTTATTTAATTTTGAGGGTTGGTTAAGTCCAGTTGGCACTGCGATTATCCCTGCTTGTCATATGCTTCTTTGTGGGGCTCAGTGAAATCAGGTGATTAACACTTTATCGCCTTGGCACAACAACTCATGTGACATTGAAGGAAAACAAGAAAAATAAAAGAAGCTTTATTTTCCCTGACATTTTGTAGTTGCTAGTTACTAGGATTAGATGAATCAAGACTCACATAGGACAGATTTAAGTGTCATCAATCTACTTTAGATTATTTAATTTTAGCTTTTCAATTTCTCATGATTTTTTGTTTCTGATCAAGATTAACTTGAGAATTTAAGTCAGAGAATTTGTTTTCAGGAGTGTCATGTCAATATGATATGAGTAAAAGAAAGCCAACAGTCTCAATTGAAAGAAAGAGCAAGAGTTGCCACCTCTTTGACTGTTAAGACAATTTGGTTCACTGATTCATTCAGGGTATAGAAAATGATGCGGACCAAGGTTATCAGTATCAGTGTGTTGTACCTCATATCAGAGAGCAGATGCATCGGCCAAGACAGAGATAAAAAAATAAATATTTCAGCAAAAAATCTTGCAAAAGAGGAGTTTTAAGCTGTTAGCACCTGCTAATTACAATTTCCAAGCAGAACAGAGTTTACCCATGTTTTATATAAATATAAACACCCTCTCATTTGATTATTGAACTTCCCACTGTAGAAATTATCGCTGTCACCACTATCGTCTCATCAGCAGCAGCAACACCATCACCACGGCCACTGCTTCTGTCACCATCACCACAATGCTGCCACCGCCAATATCACCGTTAGTACTGTCATTGTCACCTACCACTACCACCACTATTTATGGTCAAAACTACCCTTGTCATCGCTACTACGAGTACCGTTACTTCAACTAATAACAATCAACTATCATCATTATTACCAGCATCGTCACCGCCAACACCACTATTACAACCATCACTACTGCCATTAGCTTTTTGTCATCATTGTACTACCACCATTGTCATGATAGCTACTACTGTGGCCACCATGGCTGCCATCACCATGATCGCCACCTCTGCTACCATCATTGTCAACAGCCGCAACCATTATCGCTGCTGCCATTGCTTCCATTTGACACCACAACCACCACCATCAGTTATTGCGATCCACTGACACCGAAATTACCACCACCACTACCGCTATTAACAACCAATATTATTACTGCTACTCCAACAATTACCATTATCTCACCATCTTCATCACCACCGATGCTATTACCACTATCACTAGCCACCTTTACTGTTTCAATCTCCGCTATAGCTGCCACCACCACAACCATTGTCATTGGTTTTATTGTTAAAATTTGTCGTTTCAATCTCCGCTATAGCTGCCACCACCACATCCTTCACCACCACAACCATTGTCACTGGTTTTATTGTTAAAATTTGTCAAGAAGTTGCTTTACTACCATTGAGTTGGTCAGAAAAGCACTTTTGAAACCAAAATTTACAAGTACGTCAACAATTCCATATCCCAATTTTAAAAATTGTTTTTCTAAGAGCTAAATATCAAAGAAGGAGAAACAATATTGAATTTGCGCTCAAAGTGCATTGAAGCATTTCCAAATCTAAAGGAAATTTGACAGTAAAAGGAATAAGTTATAATATTTCGGAAATGAATAAATCAAGCAAAATCTCACATCTAAGGAGCTCATTGCCGCTATTGCTGATTGATGATTGAAAAAAGTGGCAAAGGCAACAACCTGTAATTGAAAAAATAATAATTATATCAGATCAACATAGGACGAAAGATTGCGAAAGAGTAACTATAACACAAGCAACATCTACGCAGTTTTGTCTGTGTCAGCCCAAAAAGGTGCGTGTCATTGTTCAATATACAACAATCAAGGATTCTCACTGTTAGCCGAACAAACTTCACTAGATTGAACTCTTCAAACAACAAAATAGGAAGATCGAACACCAAAAACCCTGGAAGCATCAAAACCCCAGACAAAAAAAGGGGCGAAAGCAGCGACCTGATCTCCGCGACCGGTGTACTCGAGCTGGCAAGAGTCGAACCCAGGGCGGCGGCGGAAGAGGTTGTGAATCTCGCGGGGTTTGACGTCGTCCGGGAGGCCGGAGACGAAGAGAGTCTTGATCCGTTGCTGCTCTGGCTTGGAGTAGACCACCGGCGGTGCAGGCGGATGCGCCGGGTGGGGCTGCTGGTGGTGGTGGTGGTGGTGGGAGTGGGAGTGAGGGTGAAGGTAGTAGGGCTGGGGGAAGCCGGGGGCCTCGACGACCGCTCCTGCGGCGGCCGGTGGCGGCGGGTGCATCGCGACCGCAGCCGAAGAGTTGCTGGGCGGCGCGTGGGAGGCGTAGGAGGGTTTCATCTCCCACCGACAAGAGAGAGAGAGAGAGACAGAGAGATTGTGGCCGCTGGAGAAGTATAAATTGGGCCGGCCCACAAAGAATTGGTAATGTTTTGTGTGTTCTACTTACCGGAAATCTTTCCGAAGATAGCTCTGTCGGCTTCTCAGCTGCACTGGGAATGCCACACGTTAACAGCAACAAGCAGACACAAAAGAAATAAAGAAAGAAAATAAAATATAAGATTAATGGAAATCTGAGATAGATATTCTAACTTTTTTTTATGAGCGATAAAGTAGTATTTATTACATCCACCACCTCTACGTTTATTCAAGCTTATTCTTGCTGGACATGCATTACTATTTCAAATCATTATTTTTTTTTTATCCGAGCATAGTTATTACAATGTCCAACGTTTCCGACGATTTCTTATCGAATAGCATGCATATTACAACCTTGCAAAATCTCTCGCATGAAGAAGTAACTTCGATAGGTTGACTTCCTGAGAAACTACTCATCGGACAAACAAAAACTATCTGAACGCAGGTCATTGTGTCTCCTGCAGCAAGAAAAGAGCACCGTCAAATTAATGCGATCTACCACTAGATTGCTACTGAGCATAACGAACAGCCAATGTAGATTTCTTCCAGATCACCAACCTGAGGTTGCCGATTAACAACAGTCAGCTTCTCATAGAACTCTTACCTGCAAAACAAACTAAGATGAAATGGACAGGAATTCACTAACAAGAGAAACAAGAAAATACCATCATTTGAGGAAAAACACTGTCGAAATTGTAAGAGAAATTCAATGTTTATTCTTTGCTAAGATGAGATTTTTCTCATTCCCTTTTTTGTTTCCATAAACTTTGTATTTTTTATTTTTTTTTATTTTGCTAGTTTTATAAATTTTTCTATGATCATACATATAGAAAAATAATATCCAATCATATCTTGATATGAATTCTCTATTATATCCCAATATATAACCCAAACATATATAATAGACTAAATTATCCTACTATATATTCTTGAATTAATTTTTTTTTAACATATAAAAAATATTTGACAATTAACAACTATCAAAGAGCCGACATGAAATGACTCGACATATGTGCTGTAAGGAGTGATGTCGACATAGCGGATTATGCACGATCGACTCTGTGTCGCTCGAGATTATACTAGTCGATGCTACATAACAAAAGTCTGAGGGGGGGGAGGGGGGTTCAACTCGCACCGTTAGAAACATTAAAATTAGCTGCTCGCATATATTAAAGAGGACAATAATAAATATTAATGACCCATGTATCTTTGGGTCGTCTCTGTACGTATAAATGTCAAAACCTCAATCTAAAAAAAGGGATCGAAATTTTAATGTTATTACAACTCACTCGTTAATTTAAACGTCAAAAGAGTTGGAGTCAAGAAATTTTCATCTCAATATCGACCTATTCTACATGAGCACGCCACGTACGAGATTGATCGAGTCTCATATCAGATCGAACACGAAGACATAACAAGACCCCAAGATTCGACCCATGACTGACCTCACTCCCTCAGCCTCCTTTCCTTAAGGATCCAAATGGATAATCTTATACTTTCGGGACAAGATGAACCCGTCGAGCACAACATAAAGGTTGCACTACAAGTGCTATTTGTTTTTTACTTGTATAATGTATTTTACTGCCACCTTCCATTCCGCACAACACTGTATTACGTTACAGGTACTGTAGCCGTCAGAGAAAAGATTGTTTACATACATCATACAATACATTATCTCGACGCATCAACTTGTGGGAGGACAAGTCTCCATGTCTTATCCCAGTACACAGTTCGCCACCTTCCCTTCTCCATCTCTCTCTCCTCATCACACGATAATATGGCATGTTCTTTAGCCATCAGAAAGGAAGGTTGGGCCTGTGTGCCAGCTCCCAGTACACAGGATAACAGGAACTGTTTACGTAGATTGTAGCAGAAGATACGAGGCTCGACATTATATATATTTGTAGTATCTTCAGCAAAGTTTCCATTAGTTGGAAGGTAGGCTTGACAGTACATGTCTTTGTGCTTATCCAAATCACATCCATGCATGTATAAATAAATGTCTTGCTAGAATAGCCTACATTCTTCTTTATGTAGCTGGACTAAGCTACTCCCAGATACTTAAACTCTTCTTCTGCATGTTAATTATATCAAGTGGGACCTCATATTATTCCTGGTCTCTGATACGTTAGCCTACGGTTCTCGGCACAGCAATGCTACAGGGTTGGTCAACGACATTGACCACGGTGACCCGACCGCGTCACCAACGGCTGACAGCGCCCGCGGGTCCTTCCCAACGAGTGCCGTCACTCGTCGGTCACTCTACCGCAACCCTCACCGCCGTTTTCTCCACCCCGCCCCTGGTTCACCCATCTGGCCTTGCTACCTTGCGATTGGAGACAACGCGACGGGACCCACGGCTGACCCACCAAAAGCGAAGTGACTTGCGGTCTACCAGCCTACGGAAGGGATAAAGGTCGCATCCTAGGCGAAGCAAAGTGTGCGGCGTACGTAAAAAGCTGGCACGCCTAAAACACCATCCTCCGTGTTCCGGTTACCTCCAAACTCGACTCGGAGAGAGAGAGAGAGAGAGACTCATCGACGAGCCCGTGGGTGGGGGCACGATAATGAGAGGATGCAGCCTTGGACGGGGATCGCGAGGCCGGTAGGCGTGGCATCGTCGACCACGTGGCGACACGGCGTGGCCCTGCGCGTCGCTTCCGGCTGCCTGTCCTTTTGATCCCTCGTGATGGGCGTGCCGCGTGGCACGACGCCGTACGTCGTGCATTGATTCCTCCCCCCACCTCGCTTTAAAGCGAAGTGTCTCGTGGCAGTGTTTTCTTTCGCTTGCTGGTTCTATATTCGGGCAAAGCCCTCCTTACCATGGTCCATCATAATCTGCGTGCATGAATGCCGTCGATCGCATCATGTTTCGCCATGAAATAAACAAACATTTCGTCGCCTACAGGAGGGTAAAATACTGTATCAGGAACTAGTGGGCCCACAGCACCGGTCTCGTCACTCATGGTATCGAGTCATGGATGCTGCTGGAGTAAATGAATTGGCCACATCCGTATGGAGACATAAAAATATTCTGCAGCTCGCGGTGACGGGATTTGGCTCATAGGCACCCGGGGCACGACCGTCGTTACCTAAATCGTACGGCGTATTAATGGCTCCACCTTCTTTAACCGTGCTCCTTAGGCGATATCAGCGAGCACCGACATTAGCGACGACACTACAGCGAAGCAACGACTCGACTAGGCGCCTTCGTTGGGGTCGGAAGTCCGCACCAAATGTGAACCTACAAGTAGAAGTAAAACAGCAATAATAATGACACTAGAAAATAAATCTGGTGAGTTCCAAGGGGTTGGGGCCCAAAGACTGGTACGGGCCTGACACAGCCTCCTGCTGCCTCCACGTGTCCCACCACCACCATTAAACCGCTTCTCCGCTAACCGCTCACTCTCCCGCCGTTTGCCTCCGGAACCACTCGGAGCTTGATACCTTGCTCTGCACTGCCTTGGTCCCTCGAACGCCGTTACTTTTGGCGTTCTGGTTCACGGTTACGTAGCTTAACTGAACCACAGTTATGGATCCTTAACCAGGGTCACCCTAGTAGTTTATAATCACCGCCTCCCCCCTCACCGATATCTCGCCCTGCGCCCAAATAGGTAGGCAAAAGAGAAGGTTGGTAGTGAGAGAGAGAGAGAGAGAGACGATGATGATGATGATGACGACGACGACGACGACGACGACGGGCGGAGACGGAGGGCAGCTTCGCTATCCCACGGTCCACGTCCCGCCGTGGTCATTGCCCTTCGAGAATATGGCGGCGGGCACTGACTATCACCTCACCGCCGCTGCTGGCGGCGGGGGTGTCGGTGGCCAAGAGTTTCCTTTCGAGGAGTCCACCTTCACAGCGTTGCAGAGGCAGCTTTCGTGCAAGGGCGAGGAGACGGGAGCGGAGGAAGAGGATGTGGAGGAGCCGGCCTCCGCCGTGGATGTGTACTCGTCGGACGAGTTCCGGATGTACGAGTTCAAGGTGCGGCGATGCGCGCGCGGGCGCTCCCACGACTGGACAGAGTGCCCCTTCGCTCACCCCGGCGAGAAGGCTCGGCGCCGGGATCCCAGGAAGTACCACTACTCCGGCGCGGCCTGTCCGGACTTCCGCAAGGGCGGCTGCAAGCGCGGCGACGCCTGTGAGTTCGCCCACGGGGTGTTCGAGTGCTGGCTCCATCCCGCGCGCTACCGGACGCAGCCATGCAAGGATGGCACCGCCTGCCGCCGCCGCGTCTGCTTCTTCGCCCACACACCTGACCAGCTCCGTGTCCTCCCGCAGCAGCAGCAGCAGCAGCAGCAGACGCCAACCAACGCATCGGCTACGGTGGAGTCGTACGATGGATCGCCGCTGCTCCAGCAGGCGATGGAGTCTTACATTTCAAAGCACCTGATGTCCTCCTCGCCAACCTCCACATTGATGTCTCCGCCGATATCCCCGCCCTCGAACTCCCCGCCGATGTCGCCGAGCACCGCGGCGCTCAGGCGGGCGTCGTGGTCGGTGGGAACATCCCCCAACGAGATCGTGGCCTCGATGCGGCAGCTGCAGCTCAGCAAGGCGAAGTCCGCGCCGAGTTCTTGGGGCTTCCAACTCGGTAGCACCCTGTTCGGATCGCCAAGAGGAACCGGAACCGGGTTCAGGGCCGATTTGTGCGGTCTGCCATCGATCCCAACGACGCCGGGGACCGGCGTTGGCGGACTCGCGTGGTTAGATGACATGGGTGGTGGTTTGGCGGAGGGGGAAGAGCCAGCGGAGAGAGTGGAGTCCGGGAGGGCCCTGAGGGCGAAGATCTTTGAGAAGCTGAGCAAAGAGTGCTGCGTGGCGAAGAGGGCCGAGGCGGCTCCGCCGATGCCGGCGCCCGACGTCGGGTGGGTGTCGGAGTTGGTGAAGTAATCTGTAGATTTCATGTTCGAGAAACGAACGGTGGTGGTCTTTCATGGACGGCCATAAATAGTGACGTCAGAAGAAACAAAGAAGGCGGAGAGATGTGGTGTCTTTGTACATAGAAAATGGTGGCCTGTTTTGGGGATTCCGATGGAGGAAAACAAGGCGAAGGTGAAGGTGAAGGTGAAGGTGAAGTGATCGGTAAACACACCTGAAGATGGATTAGAGCGGCTGTGGAAATTTGTAGCTCCGATTGATTTCAAGCTTCGTTACCACCGAGTCTTTGCTACTACCTTTCTTCTTCTTAATATTTTTGGGGCTTATTTTGTCTTGTTATTTCAATGTTGAACCTGTAATTATCGATGTCATCTCCCGTCAATCTCACTGTTGTATATATATATATATATATGTGTGTGTGTGTTGAAGTATATGTCAGGAGTGGTTGGAATTTATAATAATAATTGGGTAATCAAAAAGAAAAAATCATTTAATGAAGATATTCGAATTTTTCTTGGTCGTAGTCCAGCGGGCACCCTCGGAGGAGGGCAACTGAGTGGGGGGGACCCGCAAAGCCCTTTGCTGGCTCGCTTTGCTGTCTTCCGCAAACGCAAGAGAGAAGGAAGCCGTGCAATAACTTCTGCTACGCCCTTTTCATGATGAGGCAGCAGCAGCAGCAGTGCGACTCAAGTCTCGCGTCTTTTCACGTGGTTAAAGCGTGCGACCGGCGTCCTTGACGTCGCACCGACCGGTCTTTTTAAGGTAAGGAAGAAGAATTAAGAGCACGGCGTAATTGTTTGTTACTGGCTCTAATAAATCTGTGGCCGTCCACATCGACGGTGGGGATGTGGTCGTCACCGGAGAGTGAGGGCCCTACGACAGCGGGCTCCATGCAGCGTTTAGTGCGGGGCCCGACGGGAGAGGAGGGTGATGGCGTTGTTGGTCCTGTTATAGTCACTTTTGTCTCGGTTTACATGAACCCCAGTACTGAAACAGGGTACAAGTGGGCCGTATCTCTTCCCTCCAATCTAACCCGACAACAGATGAGTAGCTGCGGTTCTTTTTTCTATAAATATGTATATATATATATATTTATATTTGTATATAAGTCGTCGTTTTATTCTCCTCTACCTCCTTGCGCGCCCCTATCCTCATCGTCGTTCTCATCTACATATCGTCATCGTTGTTGTCGCTCATGCATCCTCAACCTTATTGTCATCCTCGCGGGTTCGACGTAAGTTATTATGATTATTGTCGTTGATGCTATAACGAATACTGGTGAAGCTATTGGTTATAGAGGGAGTGGTTTAATGGGTAATAAGTTTTCGAGGGCATTCGCTTCACCAAGTAAATAATGATATGAGCAATGAACTTGGGCAAACTCTTGGATGGACGACTACGAGTGAGGACGATAATAAGAACACACGAGCAACAAGTAATTGAACGGGTGGAGAGTATGCAGAGTGCAGAGGCCAAGGATAATTTCATTTTTTTAGAAATAAAAGATATTCTATAAAAATAAATAAATAATGGGGGTGGTAACTAGGAAAAATTAAAAATAAAAGGTTTTTATTTGGAAAAAATTCCCTAACTTTAATCGAGACGTCTATTATTGATTTAGGTTTAATACGAATAGAAAAAATAAATGCCTGAAATTGAAAATTTAACCAATCGATTGTGATTTTAGTCTAGTTAGATCGATTTTAATAAGAATGCATATTATGGTTTACGGTCTGATTTGATTTTAGAAAAGAGTAGGGATCGAATCAAACAATAAAATTACTTATGCCATGTATTAAAAGCCAATCACTTCAATTCCAAGATGGTTTCGCGATTCTAATCGGTGGAGTTAAGGAATCAGGAAAGAAATATAATTTCTTTTTAAGTTGTGGGATAAAGTTGGAAGATGCTTCGAATTGAAAGGCTCTCCAACTTAGAAATGTATATTCCCATAACGAGTAAATAAATGCTCGTAAATTCATCTTATTCGAATACTGAAACACCTTAATTCTTTCACAACAGTAACATCCAAAAAAAATTTATTTTCTTCTGATCAAAACAATTGATATTTTAACTTAGGAAACAGAAAAATTACAGCCAAATTGATTCCCGGAAAATTAACGGGTAGTCCATATCCGATCAGATCCACCATATACATAGCTCAAGCACAAGCATGCTTTCAAGAAACATCTAATCCTCAATTAAGACAAATATAGACTGAAGATTTTAAGAGCACTAGTCTCAGCTGGTGTTCTTAATTAGCCGAGGTGTCGAAATCAATTCCTACTCCATGACTATTCTCTTTGTCCAATAACTGTGTTGGCGGTTCATCTTCCTTCTTGGCATCCTCAATGTCCTTTTGGCTAATAAAACTGGGTTGGTTAGTCGAAGAAAGAAGCCTTGCCCACATCCGATCAGTTATCACAACCTTATTCTGTTTCTCTGTAATCCTCTGCATAACCAAGAAACAGAAAATTGTGGGACAAAGTGCTATAATCAGAAAAGAGCCTCAGCATTCCCACCATTGAAATCGAAGTCAACCCAATTAATGACAATTACGTAGAACATCTACACAAAAAAAAAAAAAAGCAAAAGAAAAGATGCTACTCACGTGAAATGGTATATAAGCATGTCTACCATTAACAGGACCAACAGTGAAACCAGTATATCCTGCCATGGTGCCATGCAATGCGCTATGCGCCAACAAAGTGCAGTAGACGTTGTCAGATGCATTGCTCGGAACTGCACGAATCATGTACGTAGGGTCTGCAACATAAACATGAATTCAAATTGAATCATACTTCAAGCGGGTCAGATCCAGTGAAAGAATTCTGCTATGCTACATACCTATATATTTGAGATTTATAGTCATCTTTTGGTTTCTTGCAAAGTGATCCTGCAGTACGCACAAGGTCAAAATGAGTAGTCGAAGGACTATTCAGTTATTTCCAGCTCAAAAAGAGTTCTCAAAGAACTATTCACTTATTTATAGTTGAAATGGATTGTGAGCATGAAGATGACCTTTTCACGTAGAAAACACATTGATTAATGACTTTGCAAATTGTGATAACCCTATGCTAAAGTGACCGGCAGTGTCAATTACGTTCCCTTAGACATGCTACTCCTCTACTATTAAGGAGATCTTGTTATTAGAAGTCAGAATAAGAAAAGATACCTTTATCTTATGTGACAGCCACAGCCCAACATCAAGAAGTAGCTTATTTCCAGAAGCATCTTGATGCTCCATGGATCGCATACTTTCAGTGATCAGCTCTTGTCCTGCACCCTCAGCGACAACAATTACCATATGGCCATTCTCTTTAAGTCGCCTTTCAATGAATGCCAAAAGTCCACCCTTCCCTTCCAGGTGGAAAGGTGACTCAGGAATCAAGCAACAATCCTGGGGACAAAAAGTAGAATTATGCACCTTCTTAGGAAAAAGAAGATGTTAACCTTGATACACAAGGAAAAATGAAACATCTTAGACAATTGTTGCGCAGTTGACAAACAGATTAAAGTGATCAGACATGCAAAACAAACAAGACAAAATTCATACCACATCTCTGCTTGCAAGAGTAGCATACATTGCAATGAATCCTGCATCATCAAATTAGTTGAATGATCATTAGTAGAGATGATAGTCAACAGAGATGTATTTAGTAATGCAACTATTAGTTCCATAATTGCCTCTCAATCATAGTTCAGAATCAGCAACTATAAAAGATAGTGCTCCAACAGTAATAATTAGATGCAGCTTCCTTGCAATTGGGAAATTTAACATTGATATGGCTGTTCTAAGAATTGATCAGAGGCTTCACATCTTTGTAAGCAAGTATTATAAAACCTTCCGACAAATTCCATGTATATCACATGCATTAAACCTAGATATGTGCACAAGCTACCAGATCATCGTGTTAAATTATCTACTAAAATTTCACATCAAGGTGAACATTTTCTGCTAATACATCATAGATTATTAGATCATACAACACATTAGTAAATGTTTGAACAATTGACATAACAATAAGCAGAATACATAAAAGCCAAAAAATATAGATAAAACAAAAGAGAGTACAAGACCCGAAGAAAGTTACATGCAAAGAGATTAAAACACCATGTAGATCCCACTCAGCCTAAAGTGAGGCAACTCGAACGTCTGTACCACGACAACAATCATGTCTTACTACTTTTAACTCATTCATGGGACCAGTCTGGTTACACGCATCGATTCACATTTTGAACCAAAAGTGAGTCAGAATCAAGGTACACACAATTGGTAATGCCTCAACAACTTAAAGAGATTCAAAACCAGCAAATTAGTCTGATAATGTTACCCAAAAATTTATTTAGTTGCATAGGAACATGCAACATGCAAAGTCAGATATTGTAATTCTTTCTAATGCTTGAAATCAATTTTATGTATATGTAGTCATTAGCTCTTTTGAATCTAATCTACACATGCATGCATGATTGCACCAGGCTAGTTAAGGGCTACAACTAACCGCTATTGCGACCCATTAGCTTCACAACACCTATACCATTCTCAACACTTTCTGCTTCGACATGTGCAGCATTTATTGCCCGTTGGGCCTCTTCAACAGCAGTGTCAAAACCAAAGGATTTGTCGATTTCCTGATTAAGTGGTCACAATGGGAAAAATGGTTAATACATAAATATCAATAAAGCAGAAGTTGACATGAAAAATGAGTGTGAAGAAAATAGGGAGAAGAAAGTACCACAATGTCATTGTCTATGGTTTTTGGGATCCCAGCAACAGCAACCTTGAGGCCACGTCTTTGAATTTCCTGAAAATGGAATATGAGAGAATGAGCCAAAATAAAAACAACACTTTATTTTTCACAATAATAATAGATGAAATTTTAAAGACCTTTAGGAACTGAAGGATTCGAAGTAAATGTACTCTCATAATTACCTCAAATATTACAGATGCACCCTTTTGTGTTCCATCACCTCCAATTATGTAGACCTAGCATAATAAAAAAGAAGAGTTATAATCTGTTGATACTGTTGTAAAAGAAGTAACTTCCTAATCTATGGATATTGGTTTGTGATTTAAAAGAAAACATAAAGATTGTACATGTTATCTTGCTAACCTGATTAACACCACGATCCTCGATACTGTCAACTATCTTTGAAGTGTCATGACCACCTCTTGATGTGCCAAGAATCGTACCTCCTCGTTTGTGAATATCATTGACACTCTTGGGTGTCAAGTCAATGGTGTTGCAGGAATAAAAGCCTCTATATCCACCCTATAGATGCCACCAACTAAATTAGTTGACAGAAAGAAAAACATTTATCAAGGCTAAAGAGTTATGATTAAGAGGAGAAGATTTAATGTAAAGATCAATATCTAACCAAAATGACCATTGACTGAACCTAATGTTCTTGTGTCAGATAGTTAACTATTCAAAATGGATCTTGGTAGTCATGCAACCCCAGTCATCCTAAGTATCTAACATGACATATGATTTCAGAAATGGTATGGGTTAGTAATTTGTGATTCGTTAAAAGAACAAAAGCTACATAAGCTAGAAGCCACAAATTACACCAAGTCCTAGTCAACAAAATGAAACCATTCAGTAAAAGAATTCAATAGGGAAACACTCACGTCTATCCCAATAATTTTGCGGACACCATACATGTCATATAAGCCACAGACTATTTCTCTGATCACCGTGTTAAGCCCAGGGCACAAACCTCCACATGTTACAATGCAAGCATGTACCTCATCTGATTCGAAGTACACCTGGAAAAAAAAAATCAAAATCAGTTTAGATGATTTTTGACAATTGCTAAAAGAGAACACGCAGGAAACCCTACCCTCTGACGAGGCCCAGCTCGTCGAAAATGTGTCCCTCTTGGGCTATCCTTGTGAACCACAATCTATATTTAGAAAAGAGAAGGAGAGAGAGAGAGAGAGAAATTAGGTAACTAAATCTCAAGAATCAAACTATAAAAGAATGATCAGTGCCAAAATTCTCTTTAGTGCAGCACGAGCAATCTGAAAATCACAATTTTCAAATTCAAAGATTACAGCTACTAATCTGACATATCACCTTCTGGGCCACCGTATCGTCTGCATTCACAAAATACTGCCTGCAACCACAAATAGCAGCAGTGTGGTGACTCAGGAATGTGCCAATGAGGGCAGAAGGCAGACTAAAAGGAAAAGAAAAGGAAATTACTTGACAACTGAGTATGCCGGATTATTCTGCAGCGGATTTGGATAAGTCTACCAAAATAAATTACAACAAGTATCAGCCTTAAAGTCAATGGACGAAAGAAAAGATTCGTTATCTCTTGCAGAAATAGAATAGTCTCTGAGATATAAAGCGCGGAAAATGCACAAAGCCTTTTAATATAAGACAATGCAGGCACTACAGTAGCAGCTGAAACACTGATACTATGGCATGACCACATCAAAAGCCGAATAGTATCCGACAAAGACAAGCCAGTAGGAACAATAAAGAGCGCTTAAGATATGAACTTCTAGCTGCAAGTTTCATGCAGAAAACCAGAAATCGATTTGCAGCAAGCTCATCGAGCAACAAATGAGTAGCAAAGCCAGAGAAAGGCGCAAAAACAGAGAAAAAGATATCAACTTTCAAAAAATTCTCCAACCCAAAGAAGAAGGGGGGAAAATAGATCAAACAATACCGCGAAGGAAGCAAAGCGGAACTCACAGGCAGATCGGGCAAGTAATCGGCGAGGTGGGGAACGTCCTCGAGAACGTAGCCCGCGTCCCCGCAGACGACCTTGGGCGGCGCCGTCTTCCCCTCCGAGCCCATCCTCCGGCGGTCCGACCGCACTCTCGGGACTCTCCCGTTGCTCGCCGACGAGAACGACGTGCGGAGATTGAGGTGGTTGGGTTTCCGGTGCCCGCCGCTCGATTCAACTGGAATGTTGTGCACGATCGGAGCATCAGGCAACGACCCCATGCAGATCGAAATGAATGGAGCGAGAATGAGGTCAAAAAAAGAAGAAGAAGAAATAGATCGAGTAAGAATGATAGCAGGAAAAGGTGCTGATGTTGTTCGTGTTTGGGGAGATGGCTTACGGGAGGCGTCATATTTATAAGGAAGGAGGAAGAAATCGATAGGTGAAGTCAATTACCTCGGTCTCTTCTTTGCTCTTCCCTTCTTCCCTTTTATTTCCCTTTCTGTGGGTTAAGATTTTGACGCTCGTTCGATTGCGATGGGGAAGAACACATGAAATAAGTGGCACAAGCGGAGCACAACAAGGCGGTGGAATTAGGTCTTGGATTCGGATTATATAACGATAATGACACTGCGATGTTCTACTGTTTTAATGGGAAGTTTAAATGTGAAAATTTGTTTTCTTTTTCTTGTAATCTTTTCCTAAACAAAAGTAAAATAATATGAACCCTAGTAAAAGATCCCTCCCAAGTCACCACTTATTTTTGCAGGAACAATAAGATTTTGGAAGTGAATTATTTAAAAGATGGTTAAATTAAAAAAAAACATAATTTAAATTAGTTCCAACATTTATAGTTGACCGAGACACGTGGACCATTTTAAAGTGAATTTACAAGCCACCCTGTATATGATCCTTAGACAGTTTGCGAAGTTGGCGGGTTTTGGACTCCCGTAGAACGGGAGGAGTAATGCATCTAGCCGTCATCTTTGACTGAAACCACGTAACTACCATCGATTCTTCATACATGCACGTGCCAAGCTGGTCCATGTCAAGCACGAGAGCCCCGATCTTCCAGAGTCTGCACGTGCCAACACGGGAGTCGACGAAACGTGTTTTGGTCAACATATGGTCAACGCGGCGGCCTCGTTTTGACCGCTGCTTCAAAATCAGCGGTCGATGGCTTCTCCCTGCTTTGACGTTCCAGAGAAATAGCATCTCTTTCTTCGGCTTCCTGAAAGCTTCCCAGCCAAAAACAAAACCGAAATGGAAAATGTAATTACAAAATCTATAAGAACACTATTCTCCCAATCTTTTCATAATTATTTTCCTATAAATTCGTTGATGAATTCAATAACCTTCGACGATAATTTAATCTGAGTTATATTTTTTTTACTTCCTATTTAACAATAATATAATCTCATCCAGAGTACTTGAATAGTGTACTCTGGTTGAAGAGCAGGGACCGAGGCTAAAACCACGGCGGCCTCTGTAAAACCCAGGCGTCGGAATCCTGCTAGGTCAGCGCTGCAGCGTCAAAAAGAAGCCGCTCTCGCACTGTATCATCATGTGATACAACAGCAAAACCGGGTGCTTGAAAGCAGGACGCAGCGTGATCAGGAACTGGTTTCCAAGGAAGCTGCATCGCTTTCGAGAAAGTCTCCGAGAAGCCATGACATGTTCGACCATGGCTTCCAGCATCCATCTCGAATGGACAAGAGCAGTGGAGGAGGATACGGAGAGTTTGATTGATGAAGAAATAGAATAAGAAGATGCACACAAGATTCTCTGTAGGTATAGGCTGATTACAAGCATCAACAGATTTCGAATTGATCAACATTTATGAATTAATTCTACAACAAGATGAATGAGATCGGTGTTTTGTTTCAGAAATCAACTGAAGATTAATGGTTAAACATCCACATCCCTCAACACCAAAAGGAGATCGGTGTCATCCTTCATGTCGTTGTATTTTGTGGATGCAAAAATCTAATTTGCTATTGAGCTTTTAATGCTTTCCGTACTGTGGATCGACCGTCGGTGCTGCAAGAACATGACAACATCGTCACGTTCCGTTCGGCAATCAAACCAATCTAGGACTGTCATTTATAATCTTTCATTGTATTAGAGACATGCAGCAAACTGATATATTAATTTAAATTCGAGCATCAACTCTTATCATAGCTCATGAAAGAAAACATTAGGTCATGCAAGCAACTCTTAGAGAGTTCAGTTTCTCATTCTGTAGTGAGAAATCAAAACTGCATTTGGTTCATCATCAGAACGGGAATCGGAATATTATATACAGTTTACTGTTCAAAGTACCAGATAGATCATGATACAGCCATTTTCATTTATTAATCCTTTTGGTTGGCATCATTAAATTTCCATCAAGAAACACATTCATGACTTGGGTCCTCGATTCATACAAAGTTCAAACATGACATCGAAATATAAGGGCTCAGTCGACAACATAGTAAAATCGAGCATCAATTGCTAGATAGATACGAGGACTGGAATTAGAATGAACTATTCCATATGAATAAAGTTCATGATCCCATGCAGGTCAGGGCAAAGCAATACAAGGAAGAATACAGAGAGTGGTTTGTTGCTTCCCATCAAAAGCAAAGTTCCAACCTAAATAGTGCTGGTAATTGATGCAGGAAAAGAGACCATTTTTGCACAGTAAAATGCAGACAATTGGCTATGTGGATCAGAGTAGCCCATGGGCTGGTGGAAATGGAACCCTGCAACTGTGTCTCTTCCTAACAGTTTGTTCCAGACAACTCTGCTAGAGTTCTTAGTATTCTTGGGTGGAGATCTTTCATTATCATGTAACGCTTCAAACAATCATTGCAGTCACCGAGAAAAGCACACAAAAGATGAACTGACTGTTTGGGAATTTTCAACGTATTTGTTCCAAAAACGATGCCAAGCTAATGGAAGTGACATCAGCCTGCATGCGGTTTCCTGGTGATGCCATACTTTAGTGAGATCCTCATGAGCTCAGCCTCCTCCCTGTTCTGGTAGCTGTATTGATATCTAATGACCACCATTACGTGTGACGAGCAATGTATAGTTCTGGTGGGGCATACGTAGCCACTTTTCCTACGACGAGACTTGGATGGGAAGCATAGAGTGCTCGTGATTGAATGGTGCATCGAGAATGAGGTAGAAGAAGATTGGGAGGCGATATGGGAATTTAGAAGTATTTGCGTTTAGACACACATCGGATGTGAGTTATGATTTGATCGGTGCATGAGTTACTATCCATCCTTATAATAATGGTTTCGATGATGATTGTGGACCATGTTAGGGTTTCGTGCGCATCCAAGTACTTGACGAAACTACGTCAAAAACAGGCCACAAACTCCAATGTGCAGTGCATCCTGTGGTCCTCTCGGCGCAGTTAACCTACCCTCTCTAACCTTCTCATGGCCAAGAAGGTCAGCTAACATGCATGCACACCCAGACCGTAACAGCAGATGTAAGCTGTTCCAGGGAGGAAAGACATGAATTAAAAAGGACCAACACATCAAGCAAGCTCAGAAGAAAAGGAGTACATGATGAAGTATCGGAGAAGCAATACCACTGGCAATCTTCTCTCACTTCTTCCTATGGGACACTCTCCCTGTGGATAGCAAATAAATCTCAATGCTGCTACGGGTGAAGATTCCATAACAGGCTCGGTGCGAAAGAAACAGGCAGAAACAAAGCATAACAGGATAGGGCACAACTGGTGCAGCTCCTGTTCTCTAGCTCATATTAATGTTTTCTCAGTACCCTATACACTTTCCAGGAATATATATATTATATATAATTTGATAGGGGGGACTGCTTGTACTTGAAGCTTGCTTGGGCATGTGATGTATCATTTAATTTAGAATATTAAATTTGGGGTCCATCGATTGTCCGACTGCTGATGTGCCTTGAGAATGAAGCAACATATGCATCCACACCCAGACCTCTTTTTCCCTGCGAACATCCTTCCTCATGCCAAAAAGGATCATCATGTCAGCACTTCCCGGTACCCATGTGAGCTCCTATCTCCCTCTTGCCAATTCAATCCCCGACTTAGTCATCTTGTTTTCCATTATTTCTTGCAAGAAAAGAAGGTTATTGATCCAAAATCTTAAGTTTACTGAAGAAATAGACATGTTTCGGTGGGGAACGTTGCTTAGGGAGACAAATCAGAGTTGGCTTTCTCTTTATATCTGTAAATCCCATGTACTAAGCTTACGTTTATGTTTTTTTGGTAACAGTGTTCAGTTTGGGTTCTTTGGAATGTGCTGTAACAGCCGTTTCCTGCTTTTGCTTTACTAGCTGAACCCTAAAGAAGACCTCAAAGGTAGACAGACCCTGTGTCTTTAACGCCTTGATTTAGCATAGTATCGAAGATGTTATGTTTATCTACATGCTTGTTGCTAAGAGTCTTTTCCTTTTGCTCATGGGCTTCAGTTAAAGCACAAGGAATTCTGAGTTTGTGTGTGTGTGTGTGTGTCTCTCTCTCTCTCTCTCTCTCTCTTTTAAGAAGATTATTCTTGTAGATCGTAACCCTAGTCTTGCCGGGCTTCTCCTTTTTCTTCTCTTCTCTTCTTTCTTATTCTAGCATCTCCACTTACTTCCGCCTTTCGTTCTCCTTCCTTCCATACTCGCTTCTTCCGCTCAGATCTCCGGCTTTCGATCTGATTTTGATTCTGGAAAGCCATGCTTTTAATTGTTCCTTTTCTATGAGCTCGTTCTTTTGATGGTTAGCATAGTCATAGTTTTCTTTCTTTTTTTTCCTCCTCAGTTCTTCATCTTTTCTTCTTTACCTCTTTTTGTAATGAATTTAATCGGTGGTCTCTGTGGATCTCTATCCAGGATTTCTCAAATTGAGCTGCGGAAGTAGAAACCTGCTGCTGAGTTCTGAGAAGCTGATTCAAAGCCATGTTTTCGCTGGAATTGGATGCCAGTCATGGTGATTAGGACCTCGTCTTGAAGTTTCTACAACTCGGAGAACATCGATGCTGATGAAGCAGTCATGGATTTGAGTCATATCAGCAGCTCCAATCTCATCGACTCCAAGCTCGAAGAGCACCGGATGTGTGGAGCCAGCCAGTGTCCAAGCTGTGGCCACAGATTAGATCGCAAGCCGGTACGGTAATGTACAAGAATGGATGCCACCGCGATATACATATATATCTCTAACTCACTAAAGACAGCAGTAACTGATACTCAATGAAGCTAACAAGGCATAGCTTCAGTTGTAGTTCTTCATCTACATGCATTACTTGTTTCTGCATTTAGTAAGAGCTTTTGAGATAAGCAAGATGAAGTTGAAACGGTTGTGGCATGTATGGTTGAGAATTGTAGGACTGGGTTGGGCTACCAGCAGGAGTCAAGTTCGATCCAACTGACCAGGAATTGATAGAGCATCTGGAAGCCAAGGTCGAAGCAGAAGGATTGAAGTCCCACCCTCTGATAGATGAGTTCATACCCACAATTGAAGGCGAAGATGGCATCTGCTACACTCATCCTGAGAAACTTCCAGGTTAGAGATCAAGTCACATTAACTATATTATTTTATGCTTCCTTCCTTCCTTCCTTCCTTTGCCCTCCCCCACCCCCTCTCTCTCTCTCTCTCTCTCTCTCTACTCTCAAAAGAAATCTTTTCTGTAGAATGTCATATGTTGTTTTCTTTTGTTGGTTCAAATCTTTCTCCTTTGTCTTGAAATCTATGGTGCTGCTATGTTAAGCCAACGTCTAAGAAGTAGTTGCATCTGACAAGAAAAACTAGACTTGTGATCCGACATGGTCAGAATTTAGCTTCACTGCTCTCTGTGCATTTTACCTCAGGTGTGACGAAGGATGGCCTCAGCAAGCACTTCTTCCACAGGCCATCCAAGGCTTACACCACCGGCACGAGGAAGAGGAGGAAGATACAGACGGAGTGCGACCTCCAAAGGGGCGAGACCAGGTGGCACAAGACAGGCAAGACGAGGCCGGTGATGGTGAACGGGAAGCAGAAGGGGTGCAAGAAGATACTGGTCCTGTACACAAACTTCGGGAAGAACAGGAAGCCGGAGAAGACCAACTGGGTGATGCACCAGTACCACCTGGGGGAGTTGGAGGAAGAGAAGGAAGGTGAGCTTGTGGTGTCCAAAATATTCTACCAGACACAGCCAAGGCAGTGCCATTGGTCGGATAAGAATGCAGCAGCTGCGGCGACCGTGGAAGGGATGGACCAGAGGAGGGACAGCGGGAGCGGTAGCTGCTCCTCCAAAGAGGTCATCGGCCAGAGAGACGAGATCTCTTCTGGGCCTGTCATCTCAGGGTACGGTGGCATGGAGATGCGCCACCACCACCATCTCAAGCCCGATAACTTCAGCTTTTCTCCCTTCAGGAAAAGCTTTGAGGAGGTGAGTTTTACATGCACTTGCTACATGAATTCCCGCTTTAAGAAAAAGAAAACTTCTATGAACATTAAGAATCTAAGCATGCTGAGAGGAATAGTTATATGATAAGGCTTTTCTAGTTTATTCGCAAAATATGAAAAGACCAAAAGAAAAGAGGAACACTTCACTTAGATCTTTGCTGATCTCATCTAAAGTGTCCGTGTGAAGTTAGTGCTTCCAAGGAATGGCTCAGCCAAAAACTCCAAGCAGTATTTATTTATTTATGATAAAAGAAAAGAAACAAAGTAATCTTCAAACTTTCATTTGATCAATGCTTGAAATTCCTAAATTCTCTTTATCTTCTTAAATCAATGCATATGATTTGCACAGGAAACAGTTTGTCTGTGTATCTTGATATGCTCTTCATGCTCTAGTATGTGCCGGTTGTTGAAGCTAGCTTTCACTAAATGCTAGCTAAACTGTCACATCAAAGCTTACTCAAATCAGAAGCAACTCTAAGAAATCATGCATACTGATCATGATAGTAGTAGGCATCGACCTTTTATTCATCTTGCTCACCATCCCTTAAAGAGGAGGATAAAGAAGGTGAGGAAAAATGACTGATAATAATAAATGAATCGAAGTAATTACGGAGAAAGAAGAACAAAAATCAATTGAGTTGCAAATGTGTGTGTTATGGCAGCAGGCCAGCTTGGGAGAAGCTGCAGCCAAGAGAGGAGAGCACGAGCACCATCAGATAATCCAGGAGCAGCAGCAGCAAAGCCATGGAGACAGGAGCATGGCCTTGCACATTACGAGGCCTACAAACCTCATATCTACGTTTGGCTCTCCTCCCCCGATCCAGCAGACGTCGATCATTCTTGATGATCCCTATCATGTCTCTGTTCTACAGGCTGGCAAGTATCAGGTACTTTTGCATGACAAATTTATATTCCATTTTGTATTAACTGTGATGCATTGTGATTTTACATTCAGTAGAACTGTAGAATGGAAAATGGAGAATTCACCTTACATATGAAATTGGACTCGAGTTGTTTTCTCAAGGAAACAAAAATTTAAGTCTTTAATATTAAGTTGATGGGTTAATCATCCCACCCTCACAACATAATGTTTTGTTCAAACAACTGATGGTCAGCAATACATAATTCACCTCACAACATAATGTTTACTGGTTGGATGAACAACGAAAGTTCTGATGTTTTTTCTCTTCTTTTTTGTGGAACTTGGCAAATAGCAGCAGCAGCAACAACAACAGAAGCTGGATCACAGATCTACTTCTGGCCTGGAAGAATTGATAATGGGTTGCACTTCATCAGGCACAAAAGGAGTGAGTGTTCAAAACCCTAAATATATGGACAAGTAGCATCATCAAACTTTCTTCTCTCTCTAGACACAAAATATTCATTTTTGGATTTTGCTAGCCATGCCCAGCTACGTGACATGACAATACTATGCCAATTAGAACATGGACAATCTTGTCTTAGCAATCGAGATAACAACATATTCTTCAGCAAGCAATTAGTAATTGTTAAGAGGGCATGCTACAGATTTATTGAGCAACATAAGATAGTTGGTGCCATGTGGCTCCTGTACCAGTATAATATATGAATTTAGACAAACACATTGTAATCTTCTTCTTCTTGCACTCGAATGGCTTAATTCAGAGAATCTAGAAACAAAAAATGGAATCTACCCAAGGAGGTAGAGAACCCCAAAAGATCAGCTTTGTTGCATGTTAAACCAGAGAACAAGTTTCTTCTACCGTAGTAAAAGAAACAAGTTTAAAGAAAGAATAGACATTTCATTTGTAAGATTTGTCTTCCAGTACTTACTATCTATACATTCATTCCATTTTATGTTCGTTCCAAAACTTCCTGATAGCAGCAACTTGCAAATTACTCCACTTGGAGCAATATAATTCTGCCTTCACCTAAAAGTTATTCCTTGCATTTATTTTGAGAGGATGGAAAAGAAACAAGCCACACTTTCCCTTTTTCCTTTTTAGTAGCTACAGAAGACTCCCAGATGAAACGGCAATCTGTGCTGGGGAAATTTATGCTTCCTTGGTAACCTCTGCTGATGTCTATTAACCAAAGTAGAATGAAGATTAACTTTCCAAGTGTTCCAACATGCAACACCTGAATAGACAATAGCATTTCTTGTTCTAGCACAATCAAATGCTGTTTTCAATGCATCAATATAGATTGATCAGCCAGGATTTACCCCTTCAATTCTTGCTCTTCTTGGCAGGAAGCACTAATTCCACAGACCCAAGAGACAGAATGGCAGTACTCATACTGGTCACCTGACAACCGAGATCATCATGGGTAATAACAAAGGGGAGGAAAAACCAAGAAAGAAAGGTAACAGAACATCATCATCATTATCATCAGTACATATACTTATGACGAAGTTACTCCAAGGAGCAGAAACTGGTGTGGGAAAAAAAGAAATGAGAAAAGAAAGAAAAAGTAAACGTGTCCCCCTCCTCTTCACCCAAGGAGGAGGAGGTTCTCGTAGGTCGCTGAAGGCGCATACGACTAATAATAACTCATTGTCCAATAAGCCAAGTTGGAGGGAAACAAAAGTGACAAAGAGTGTTGGTGAAAAGAAAGAGAGAGAAGAGGGAAAGTAAAAGAGACAGAAGACAAGGGAAGCAAAAGAAAAAGACAGCTGCTGCTGTTTGCTGACATTAGAAGGGAATGCCAAAATGCCTAGAGAACACACATCAAAATCAGCACTCTCATCATTGCTAATATCACCCATCATCAGCTTTCATTTGGTTGTTCAAAGTATAGCAAATAACTACATTGACACACTTTTGTTCTCACTTTGTTCTTCATTTGTGGTTCTTTGGCTTATATGTTAAGAAAAGAAAGCCACAAGGGAAGGGAAAGCTTTCAAATTAATGTTGTAGCGTTTGTTATTGTTTGGAAATTAACTTGTGATTTTTAAGGGATAAGAGTGAAGAATAATAGTCCTTTTTCTTTTTCTTCCATCAGCAATTGTGTAGCCTACATATTTTATAATGAAATTTGAGGTGAGTCTTTGCTGATAGGATCCCAAGTGGAGAGTCACTTTGTTATCTTTCTTTGGTAGGAGAGATCATGATAATCTAATCAATTTTAAACGATTCTAGAATTTTCATTTTACTTTCGGTTCTAATTTGATCCGTTAATTTTAATTTTAAAAAATAAAATACACCAAGATTCAAATTCAAGTCAATATATTTTAAATTTAAGAAATTTAACCACTATACTTTACTATGAAACCTATTTATGATTTATTTTTTATTTTGTATCTTTAGCGTTCGGATTTTCGTATGGCTTGGATTCCAATTTGGTTCAGAACTATCAAAATATTTGGTTCGGTTCGATTTTGGTTTCAAGTTAATTCGGTTCTAATTCGAATCGAATCATGATTATCCCTATTTTTTGAAAGAGATTTTTTACTACGGAATTTGTTCCTTCTTTACAATAAAATGGCTCTGAAAAAAATATAGGACAGTGAAGCTTTTCATTTGTTGCTGAAATTAGAGATAGAAATAAAATAAGAGTTATGTTATTTGCATTTGGTTAAACATGTGATTAGCCTTAAAAACTTTGGTCGTTGTTAGGATCTTAGGGAAGTGTTTTATTGCTCGTCACTGCTCTTTCTGTGATCTTACAGTAATATCGATAAATCGAAATTTATAGCAATATCATGTCCAATGACTAGTAAATCTACTTATTATTTTCTTCTATAATTTATAATATCATCAATTCATGCTGATTAGTAAAGTTCTTTCTTTAGGTATATATCTTTATAAATAATTCAATGTTTATCTCCTTTCTTGAAAAGGATATTAAATGAAAACATAGAATTTGAAACTCTCATGCTTTCTTGAAATTCTATGTATTTTCTCTCTTTCTATGGCCATTCAAATGATAATTTTTCAGTTGGATTTCTTTTTAATTTGCAGAAGTACTTTTTTTTTGTTGTTGTTGTTGTTGTTTTGTTCATCTTATAGTATTTGATATTTCTTTTTCTAACATTAATTATAAATCATCACATCCATAATGTTGTTCTTAAGATCCTTATAAACCGATAACACTTACACCATACCAAGTATTTAAGTTTTTCCCCCTAGACATTTAGAATCCTATAGATGAACCATGTTAATCTCTCTTCAAATAATGTCAATTCTAGTTCCTTTTTGTAGGTGTTCTTATCTTTTAAGTTCATTAGTTCTTCATCATATCGAATCAAAATAATACGATAACTTTTATGTTTTTCATCTCGACTCGGGATCGGCATTAGCGGTGGTGTTAGTCCATCCCCTAAGGTTAAAAAAAAAAAAAAAAAAAAAGCGGAGTTTATTAGAGTGTTAGACCAATGATTTGAAAACATTTTAATCACATCGTGTGAAATCTTTGCGTCTCTATGTTGTATCATCAATCAATGTCTTCTTGAGTGGCTTTAACAAAGCAGTCTACTCCCTCTAAAAACCACCAAGAAAAAGCAGCAGTCGTCCTATGACTGCTTACAAGTAAAGAAGTCTCTTCTCTGTTACACCCATTGGTACAGCTTTTCCCACTTGAGTGTTGGAGCGCACACTGTTCTCTTTCCGACTCTTTTCTTTGCTTTGGACATGAAAGAAAGAAAGTTGCCTCATGGAACCTTCTGTGAAGTTTCACAGCAGAAGGAATAAAGTGGTCATCACATAAAATTACACAACCAGCCTCCTCCTCCTGCTGCTTCTTCTTCTTCTTCTTCTTCTTCGTCGTCCATACATCACCTCTCTCCCTCCCACTGCCATTCAAATTTGCTTCATCAGATGCTAAAGATAGATCTTTCGCTCCCTCCCACTACAAAAAAAAGAGAGAGTTGCATCATTTGACCGTCGATATGTTGCGATGGTTCATGCAATTCCTGAATCAAAGAGTTGCTCATCAGCTTATGCACAACCAGGACCGATACCGGATCATGTAAGGTCAATCATGCTGAGAATCCCTACACTAGAGTTCCAGGATCCTTGGCCAGAGAAAGGAAACCGCTCTGTGGACATAAGGGGAATAAGATCCAGCGGAGCATCTGTGTGCCCACCACCTGCGGAGGAGGCAGAAAAGAAGGCCATGTCTTCTTCACTCCCTCCGAAAAGCTAACCTTCATCTCTTTCTCTTCATGGGCGATTCCGGATGCTCTTCGAAAGGTGCGGTGAGGCCATCTTACCGCTCTCATGCGAGCGTTCGGTCCCAAAAAGAAGTTGCAGGAGGAACTGTGCGGTGGAGGGAGAGAATAATAGAACATGGTCTTCCTTTTTGGATTCTCTTAAGTGAGATGCCTTTTAGAATGATTCTTTAGTTACCCCATCGATTGCTCCATTACACCATGTTCATATATGATTTCAGAGTTAGGCCTCATAATCTCAGATCTGTCTTGAAGACATAAAAATAATGAAAGACTATGAGAAATGTTGGTGAAGAAAACATAAATGGAGAATCATGTAACATTTCTTGGTGCTGCATCATTTGGTAATCAGTAGAAACAATGCTTCACTTTTAGAAATAATCATGTTCTTGTTATTTGGCAAAAAGGATTAATCCTAAAAGTCTAAACTAGTAGCAAATGATTCATAGATTTGTCATGTTGATCCAAAACTAAAAATAATGATACAAGCCAAATAAGGATTGGATTTAGCCTGACTTTGTGGGCAGGCCAACAGAGAGGCCCAGTTTGATAATTTTACAAGTAATTCATCAACTTATAAAGATGAAGATGTCAATCTCTCTTTAGCAAAATTTTGGGGAAACAAAAAATTGATATGGTCATTATAACTCAAAGCCTTGAAAATTCTCATGCTAAAAAGTGCTACAATTAAATTTTTCTCTAAAATGTTCCAGCTAAAGGGAGTAGCATCAATTATTATCCTCATGATTTTTTTTAAAGGTCATAGCAGGCTGCATGAGCTGCAAAATCCAGATCGGGAATAGGGTAGAAGACAGCATGTGGTTGATGGAATGTCTAAAGAAAAATGATGGATGATGATGTTTTATTAGAAAAAATATTTGGTTATCAGGACAATGAGAGCTCATTTATCGATAATTTAGAAAAATTATATTGAGATCATTCTTTTCGTTATTTGGATCACATTCCCTATCCTACTCTAAAGGATACACCAACACATAATAATCGAAGCCCTCATGTCAATAATAATAATAATAATAATCAAACCTTGAGCTTTGAGACTTAATCTTCTCCTTGACACAAGAAGCCTTCGTATCTTTTATTAATATTGATGACACAATTATTATAAGAAGGTATAATTTATGCTCGAGTTGGAAAGATAGGAAAAGAGAGCAAACAACGTTTTATTCTTTGCCTTACAACACCTCAATCAAAACAAAAACAAAAAGTTTTATTCTTTGCCTTTAGCATTCAAATCTTGGTCTCTCCTTTAGGGATGAGAATCCTTACCATTAAGATATTACTTGTCTTGAGGTTGATATAGTAGATACACAAAATATATACTTGCAGGTAAAATGTATAGATAGTATATCTATTCAAGATTTAAAATAAGCATCGAAAATATCTAATGAGACTGATCAAGCAAGAGCATCCTTTTGCATATCTCTTGTTCACCTATATTGTCAACCAATTAGTCAAATATCTCTTATCAATTATAAGCCCACCTATGATAAAAATAAATAAATAAATAAAAAATATATTCGTGCGATACAACCGACCAAAGTATCTATTTATGTGATGCATTCATAAAATATCTCCTAATTCATCCATTTGGAATAAAATAGTAAAGTTTTTGATATAACCAAAAAATCTCTTTTATGCATGATATATTTATTTTGGGCACAACAACATTTCAAATACTTGATCAAAATATTCCCTTTATGGACGATGTATTTATAATAAAATCTCTTTTATGCATGATATATTTATTTTCGGCACAACAACATTTCAAATACTTAGATCAAAATATTCCCTTTATGGACAATGTATTTATCAAAAAAAATAATAATCAAATCACCTAACATGATTAAAGTATTCAAATCATCTAATATAAATAAAATATTTCCTTGAACATGATATATTCATCAAAGACAAAAACATTTGATGTAATTAGAATATCACATTTATCCACAATAAGTTTACCAAAATACAAGAATACATCTAACGTGATCAATGCGATCCAAACATTCCCTTCCACTTGATGCATCCACTCGAGACAAAAAAAATAATCAAAGTACCATTTAACTATTTTTTAATATAGATATTGTTGTTTTGGACGGACAAGCTCACATCCCCAAATTACAAACGATGAGAAGGCAAACAATATGACCCGAGATTCAATATATGGAGTTCAACTAGCACGTAGCTGCTGATATGTTACATCAGCATTACTAACATTCTTAAGAATAAGAAATTAAAAAGGTTCATGAAAATTGTTTTGGTGAGTAATTTAGCAGCAACGAATTCAGAATTCAGAAACGAAGTAGACCAACGACGCACAACTCACTCTGTCGATGAACAGAGTAGGGGTACATGTAATCTAAAGAAAAACGTATGAAGGAATGATATTTTTGTTTCATCATGAGAGCTTGAAAGTCAGAAGTAATGCATGTTGATAAGATATATTTTGATCCCAGGATACGTCACAATTGGTGTCACACGTCGTGTTAGAATTCATACCCCAGGACATCGCTTGACACGTCTCATTCCAGTAAACCCAGGATGGTACCATCCCCACACGTCAAGTCAGAGTCCGTACCGAAGTACTGTATGATGCGTCCACCACGCCAACCCGTGTACGACCGACCTTCTTACAGCAGTATAAAGACCTCGAGCCACCCTTTGGACTGAGGGGGAGGAGAAAAAGAAAAACAATCAAACACTCTAGACAAACGACGCACAACTCACTTTGTCGATGAACAGAGTAGGGGTACATGTAATCTAAAGAAAAACATATGAAGCAATGATATTTTTGTTTCATCACGATAACTTGAAGGTCAAAAGTAATGCATGTTGATAAGACATATTTTGCCCTCAGGATATCGCTCGACACGTCTCATTCCAGTAAACCCAGGACGGCACCATCCCCACACGTCAAGTCAGAGTTCGTATCGAAGTACTGTCTGATGCGTCCACCACGTCAACCCGCATACGACCGACCTTCTTACAACAGTATAAAAACCTCGAGCCACCCTTTGGACCGGGGGGAAGGAGAAAAAGAAAAACAATCAAATACTCCACTGACTTACTCGTCGGAGAGGCCAAAGTTGGGGATCACCCGACGATGGCCTTTTTTGCAGAAGAGTGGCCACCCATTTCAGGCGAGCGTCCCAACTTCGAAAGTCGCCAACCGAGACGGCACCATCCCCACACGTCAAGTCAGAGTTCGTATCGAAGTACTGTCTGATGCGTCCACCACGTCAACCCGCATACGACCGACCTTCTTACAACAGTATAAAAACCTCGAGCCACCCTTTGGACCGGGGGGAAGGAGAAAAAGAAAAACAATCAAATACTCCACTGACTTACTCGTCGGAGAGGCCAAAGTTGGGGATCACCCGACGATGGCCTTTTTTGCAGAAGAGTGGCCACCCATTTCAGGCGAGCGTCCCAACTTCGAAAGTCGCCAACCGATGTTCCCGCGGTGAGTCATCAACCAGCATCCGGATTAAGGAATACTAATCGAGGTCCCATTACCAAGACTCGATCGACCTCGACGATCTGCTCAACCAGGGGGGAAGGAGAAAAAGAAAAACAATCAAATACTCCACTGACTTACTCGTCGGAGAGGCCAAAGTTGGGGATCACCCGATGAAGGCCTTTTTTGCAGGAGAGTGGCCACCCATTTCAAGCGAGCGTCCCAACTTCGAAAGTCGTCAACCAGTGTTCTCGCGAACCAGCATCCGGATTAAGGAATACTAATCGAGGTCCCATTACCAAGACTCGATCGACCTCGACGATCTGCTCAACCAACAGGAGACTCCTGACATCGACCCGTGGACCAAACCGTACTGACTCGCCAACCACGACACCTTTATTCACCAACACAACCAACAAATGTCACAATAGAAGTGTATCGCATGAGTACTATTAGAATGATGCTTAATTTGCTCGTTCACCATAAACAATGATATATTTATTAATCACCAAACTCACCATCCACCACCTTTGACATTCAACATGTTTGCCTTTGGGTTGTTGACATCCGGATCAAGGAACGTCGATCGAGGTCCCGTCACCGGGACTCGATCGACCTCGACGACCTGCTCAACCAACAGGAGACTCTCAACATCGACCCGTGGATCAAGCCGTACTGACTCACCAACCACGATCCTTTTGTTCACCAACACATGTCACAATAGAAGTGTATCGCATGAGTACTATTAGAATGATGCTTAATTTGCTCGTTGACTATAAACAATGATATATTTATTAATCACCAAACTCACCACCCACCACCTTTGACAATCTAACATGTTTGCCTTTGGGTTTTTGACTTTTGTCCCTTTTTCTTATGATTTTTTTTTTAAATCAGAGTGTTATATTTATTTATTACTATGATTTCTTATAATCGTATTAAAAAATCTTACTTAATACAATACTTTGAAAAATCATAACTATTAACTATTTATAAATATGATTGTATACAACCGTAATCCCTCAAGTGCGGAAGTGAGATGGTAGTAAGAGTATATGCATTTTTCATCCTCAAGTGAAATGGTTTTTGATTAGTGTGAACATTTGATCTCTTTCAGACATGACGAAGACTTATGGATTATATTACGAGATAAACGCTTTACTATTGTGATAAGATATAAATACTTTACGACGTTGGTTTGTGGGTCGCTTTAAAACTAATGTCGGGCACGTTTGTCGCTCACAGTGGCGGTGGGGCCATTCCTACAGTCGTGCGGGATTTCTGAACCGTGTCGGATTCCTTCCACTCGTTCTTGACTCGTCCGTCTCACCGACTGAACTTGTACAACGGCGAGATGACCAATGGGACCCACTTAGGCCTGATCCATGGGACGCCGTTGCAGCTCGTCTACGGTGGGTGAAACCCACGGGGTGTCCTACTAATTGGGAATAAGTCAAAAGTAGGCCCACGTGGCTCGTCAACGATTAAGCGTGGGAGACCGAATAAACTCCAGCGTTCTTCTCCCAGTGCCGTACACCAATCAACTACAACCACGTCACGTCATTTAGGTGCGCCGACCAACTTTTTCCTCGACCGCGACGCCACCATCGCCTCCTACGAATTGCCCAGTCCACTATAAATAACAACAAGGCTGCCATTGCCCTCCTCTCGAAGTAAATCTTCCGTCTCTCTTCATCGAAGGAAACGGCAGCGAGCACGAAACAGAGATCGGAAGCGAGAACAAGAACCACGAATACAGGGTTAGGGTTAGGGTTCTGATCGAATGGGACCCTTTCGATTCCTTATACTCTTCTTCTTCCTCGGGGTCGTGGCCGCCGAGTCACCCCAAACCTTACTCCGGACCACGACCCAAGCCGTCGCCGCCGCCGCCTCCGCCTCCGCCTTCGCCTACGACCACCTCTACTGCGACAGCTGGAGGCTCTCGGTGGAGACCAACAACGCCAGGTTCTGGCGGGCGGTCCCGTTCCAGTGCGGCGAATTCGTGCAGGAGTACATGAGCGGCGCGCGGTACGCGTCGGACACCGACATCGTCGTGGATGAGTCGCTGGCCTTTGCACGAAGCGTCCAGATCGCCAATGACGGGAACGACGCCTGGATCTTTGACGTCGATGAGACGCTGCTCTCGAATGTACCCTATTATGCCATCAACGGATTCGGGTATATCTTTGTATTTCCCTTCCTTTCATCATATCTTCTTTTTGTTACTGTTTATTAGAACATTGATCGGAGAAAATCACGGTGATTTGAAGATATATTTGTGTAGAGTTCAATTCGAATTGATCGACACATGTTTTATGTGATCAGCTGTGGAGAAGAATAATATGTTGGGAAGACTCCATCGAGAACAGAATATAAGATGTTTAATTTATCTGATAAATTCATGTGAATCCTCTTGCATGTTGGTACCAAATTGCCGGCCGATACGAATCTATGAACTGAGGATTGTATTGAAAAACAATCTCAGTAAAGATCAAGCTCATAAAACAGAGTATCTCAATATTTTCCCCGACATGAAAGGGGGTAGTAGATTTTGTCAATGGAAGTCAATTTTAATCAGACAATGTAGATTATTTGTGGAACTTAAGGATAACTAAATAGCATTATGATCAACACCAAGAACATTGAGATTATGTTATCTGGAAGCCTCTTCTATAGTTATCAGTTTAGCATCAATGGGAATATTGGAACTCATATATCCCGATGAAGTGGAATAACGATATTGGAGCTTGATCATTATTCTTGAACACAGTTGATGATTATTGTCATTAAAATTCTTTGCTTGATGGCCATTGGCCATGGTTGGCTATGTTAATAGTACTTCTGTTATATGGAATTGTGGTGGCCTTATTGAGCTACCTATTGCAATCTGATTCAAAGGGATCAAATAAGAATTCTGTGTCTGTTCTCTAGCTTGTCTAGATTTAAAACTGGTTCAGTCTCCACGCTCTTTTTAAATTTTCACCTGAATATTTATTTTTTTATTATAGGAAAGATTTATTGGGTTGGAGTTTATGTTGGTTAGGAAGGTGTTGTCAAGTTATTGGGATATGTATAGATTTATTGAATTTGGTGCCTTAAATAGAAAGTAAATCAAATTATAATATCAAATGATGTAAATAGAAAGAATAGAAAAGCAAACATATGATAGGCTTAAAAAATATATGTTTGTTTACTTTTCCTTTCATATGTATCAACTTTTACATATTTTGTATATGATTTGTTTTGAGTAAGACATGATGAATTCCTTGTGGAAAAAATTTATCCTTTCTTAGGCCTAATGGTCTCGACTATCTTTACCTCTATTTCTCATTAGTTTATCTAAATTTCTGAATCTATTTCTTCCTATTCACAGCTTACACCCCCCACCTTTTCGCTCTAATGATATAAGTTTTTGTTACATTTATTCTATATTGCATTAATTTGTTGCACCAAAGTATAGGTGGATGACTATGCCTCTCCATTATTGTATTACTACTTGAACATTATACTATTATTATCATTATTATTATTGTAATTACTATCATTATTATTAAGTTGTATTTTGTTCTTTGCACTATCTAGAATCAAAACTAAGTATGTGTTCAATTCTGTTTGCTTTACAATTTCGTAGAACAAAGGTCTTCAATGAGACTTCATTCAATGAATGGGTAGATAAGGCAAGAGCACCAGCTTTAGCAGCAAGTCTAAGGCTGTATGAAGAGCTCTTGGTTAGTGGTTTTCAGATTATTCTGCTTACTGGCCGAAATGAAGCTCAAAGGAAGGTCACTGTGGAGAATCTATTGCATGCTGGGTACCATTCTTGGAGAAGTCTCATATTTAGGTTCGTTAATTTAATGGTCTTCTGTTTAAATGGTTCTGTTTCATCTCTTACAATCATTGTAGCACCAGATAATTTTAAAAGCTTCAAAGGACATGCAATCTGAAGAATAATCAGTTTAAACAGAACAGCAAAGACTAGAAAATTATTTTGGTTCTCATGGATAATGATGTAAATAGCTTTATGAATATAGGAAAAAATTCAACTTTATTAGCACCTTTTTATTAGCGCATAAGATTGGCTTTTGAACTATGCTTGAAGCAACTTCTCTTTGTTTTTTAGTATGGTTGAAGCAATAAATACTGTGTCAGATAGGTTTTATTGGTGAATAAATTTTGTTTTCGTGGCATCCGACTTTTGCTCCAATGAGTTGATACGTTAACAAGCACTGTATAGGTAAAATATGATATTTCAGTGTCATCCTAGTTTAGAACTGAGCTAAATAGAAGCTGTAAAGTGTATGTTTACTAATAACTTAGGAAATAAGTCTTTCAACATAGCAGAGATATTCCCAGTTCTATGGAGTCTTTTAGATCAAGTTTGCTACTTTTTTCTAATGGTGCAAAAATCCTAGTGGGTGGTGTATATGTATGCATAAGTTTGCTACTTATAATCGTGTTGCGCGCTTGGTTTCTCTTCGATTTGTGTGAATTTTCTATAAAAGTTGACATGTTAAATAATCGGTGGGTGCCTAGATAGATGTTCATAGATTTGACATGTTGGTGAGGATTTTATAATCTTGTTGTATGCTTGATTTCTCTTGGATTTGTTTGAATTTTCTACAACAATTGACACCCTAAATAATCGGCGCCTAGTTGTTTTCACATTTTGCATATTGGTATGGATTCTCATAATCTTGTAGGATGCCGTGATCAAATTTTCTGTTAGAGTAGGCATCTGAAATAATTTTGTACTCCGATGCTTATGGATTATGCGCCTGCAAATATCTATTGAAATTGCTGTGGGACAGGGAGGACTCTGATATGGGCAAGCCTGCGGTGGTCTTCAAATCAGAAAGGCGGGCAGAGTTGGAAGGTCAAGGATTCAGGATTCTGGCCTCCTCAGGGGATCAATGGAGTGACTTGCTGGGGTTTCCGATGGCCCAACGATCTTTTAAACACCCAAATCCCATGTATTATATCGGTTGATCCACTGATCTCTGACTGACTGCTTGATTGGACATCTCATCCTCAAATGTAAAATGTTCGCCATGATATAATCTTTCTATGGATACAAGTATGTTTGTAAATTGCATTAATGCTCTATTGGATCTAAACCATGAGCAAGTCAAAATTGTTCTTAGTGTTCTGCAGACCGGATAAAGGTGCAAGTGAAATTGTATTATTTACTCTAATATGACCTTGTTAGTAGTTGATCACAGGTGTCGTAATAAGAAGTGAAATTATGCGCATATTGGCTATTTTCTAATTGCCGTCGGCTAAATAGATTCCACTTTGTAACAGGGCTCAGAAATAAATGTACATGTTGGTAAAGTTACATTGCTCATAGTTAAATTGATGTTTATCAAAGTCCAGCCGACAGTCAAAAGGCCATTTTAATTTCACAATAACACGATTTAGAAACTGCGGGTGTTTGAGATCCAATGAATAATTCAACAAAGAGAACACAACAAAAGTACGTTTTACTATATTCTGCAAATTCAACATTTTGTTTTCCAAATGAAAGCATAATGATGGGGATTCTTTTGTCACCCGAGAACTCTCAATGCTTGAATTGCACTGCAACATTGCCGGCGTTCAAACTTTCTGAAGGATGCGTCCATCATATTTGCTGTGGCCAAGTCCTGCTCATGGAGGATCACCAATCAATGGGGAAATATAACAGGTGGGAGAAAGTTTCGATGATGTAAGTAGATTTAAAGATAATGTTCTAAGCAACAGTGCAAGAATCTGATAATGTTTACAAAAATTTGATAGGATCATCAAATTCTCCTACAACAAGAGATACAAAATACTGCATCATTCTGAAGAGAGACAAGTAGGGGATTCGCAGGTCGGCAGAAAGCTCTCATAAACTAAAGCATTTAGCAACACTATTACTTCCTAAATTCAATAGCGTTATAAGTTTTGATGATGGGAAACAGTGCCACCCAATCTTTCCTTGATGTATAAGAGAGCATCTTAAGCCATATCTGAATTGCAATGCTATTGAACTGGCCACATTTCACAGGCACAGATAGAAAATTGATCTAATTTGTTTTATTTGCAAAGCAGTAGCTTCTGTTACAACACCATTTATAGTTTAAATCCATACAACGGTCAAGCCAAAAGGCAGAAGGATGTCATGCATACCTCAATTATATCATCACAAAGCTACAGCATAGCTCTCTTGCTTCATTTTCATTAGGTTGTTCTCTATGTCTCGCAGTACAGGTCTATACCTGCACAAAACAAGGGAAACAATTTACTATGGAAAAAAAAAGACGAAACAAAGCTGGAGAGGGTAAAGAATAAAGCACTACAGCCGTATGAGTGTGTTATATGCTTGGGCAGCACGTCTGTGCTCAGAAGTGAGCTTCATAACCTCTGCAGCCAATGCGTCACCTCTGCTCTGTTCTTTTGCCAACTGATCCTAGAGCAAATGAACCAAGAAAAAAATGAGTATTAGTGGATTCCAATTAATATGTTCGTGATGACATATCAATCTGTATGTCACTAATATAACTTACTGTTGAATTAGCACAGGTAATCAATGATATTTTAGGTATTTTAGCAGGTCATTTACAACATTTTTTGTGCTAAAAAAAATCAATATGAATATTCTAATAAATATCTTTAACTGTGCCAATATCCTACAGAGCACATCCTATCAGACCCATCCTATGACGAGTTACATGACTGACCCACACAGCTCAGTACAAACTACCAAGTGCTACTTGAGTTCAAAAGACTTCATGAAAAAGAATGTTTATATGAGTTTTAGATGATCAGACTTTAGCACCTCGCTCATGCGAAAAGCAGGAAAGAATTCTAGAATATTTTAAGATTCAACTATCATACTATAAATAATTAAGAGCACATATTACACTACCATTATATTTATCATTTCAATAAATTTGCAAATAAAGATATGAAAAACTAATATTTAAATTGTGTAGACTATAATACATTTTTCTTGATAAAACTGATGCACTATATAAGATTTCATAGTGGTAAATATAGAGCATATTTTGGTTTTTCTAGAAGCTCAAGTTTCCCATAATGACAGTCTCAATCTTACTCCAACAACTAACCTTAAGTGACAAATTTTCAGAAGCAACTTCTGATGGGTCAGATGTTCTCCCTTTGTCACCTTCAACATCTGATTGAATATTGCTATCACTTGTTTGCGATGGGCTGGCTTGTTCAGATCTGAGTTTGTCAAGCAGGTATCGAAGCTGTTCATTTTGTTTCAGACAGTCCTTCACCTGTGAGCTAGATGATTAGGACACTGACCCATGCACATGAATCACCTACCAGTTTCAGCCATATTCTAAGCACAATAAGCTGTCAAAGTATAAGAAATGAATATCAAGAAAGAAGCTTTACTTGCTCAGCAAAGTTATTGTTTTCATGAAAAGTGAAAATCTTAATTATCTTTGCAACATAGCCAAAGCTACATCTTGATACATCTCAGATAATGACAGGCAAATGGACTGAACCATCCTAAATACAATAAAACAATCTCCATGAAAAGTAATAAAGTTCAATCTGAAAAAGATGACACCAAAAGTAGATCTAAAGAATATGATATCCATGTCCCTTAAGGTGAAAAACAATGTTCTCGTTTTCATGAATGATAACCCTGCAGAAAGGTTGGTAATAACATAAATATTTTGTAAAACACATATGCTTTGGCAAAATGTACGTATTAATAAATTAAAAGAATGGACATGGCTTTTACATGCTTTAACTGATATGGCAACATCCTTGAGGTAATAAGACACCCCTAAGCCAAGGTACTCAAAATCACATGCAGCAAAAGGACCAATGTATGATGTTGTGTCAACATATGCAAGTCAACAACTTTGTGTTATGAAGGAATGTAGGCAAACAAGATGACTAAACCAAATAGAATAAGAGGAATGATGAAGACTCTGCTCCTTATTTACAATGACAATATTGACAGTGATTTGGAGAAATTGATGGATTACCTAAGACTTAAGAGTAACCAAATATAAGCAGCCTTTGTCATAATAGGAGAAAGAAAATTTATCCAGGAAAGGAGAATAAGATGTACAATACCACAGATGAAAGAAGTGGAATTGTACCTGGTTCTCCCACTGCACTGCTAGCCCCATTGCTTCCTGATATGAAGTTGACAAATTGGAGTTCTCCTCAAACAACCTCTCTATCTCTGTAGACTGAGAATCAATCTGCCGAGACAAGATGGACATAGTCAAAAAAGGAATTCTATGCTAATGCATAAGAAGAAGAAATACCTCCATCAGTAGTTTCTGTCTACGCTAATGGATAAGAAGAATAAATACCTCCAGCAGCAGTTTTTGTCGACTGCTTTCAAGTCTCTCAACCATAACTGCCATATCATGCAACTGCTTTTCAAGTTTCTCCTTGTCCTGATGCCAAAGACATTGACATAGTAGATGCAATACTAAAACAGGTAAAGAATAGTGGGAAGTAACATACAAGGACTAGGAAGAACAATAAAGCATCTAATTAATGGCTGTGGTGGTTATATAAAGGAATAAATCAGAAGTCATGCAACATATATGTTTTCATTTATTTGATGGCATAATATAAAAGATTTATTCTAGTGAAACCACGAGAATACAGCAAAGCAAGTGAAATGAGAGAAGCAGCCAGCAAACTGGGAACTTACTAACGACTAACAGTTTCATGCATAAGTATTACACCAAAACAAACTTTGGCATGAAAATCAGCCTATAAAAGCCGATCCCAGGTTAAAAATAAACTGAGATGGGAAAGCATAATAGACCGACAGTGAAAAGAAAATGTTATACAAATTAAGTGAAATGATAGATCAGATGATACATAAGGAAGATTCGACCTTAATGTCTAAAGAACAAAAATTTGTAAATAATTATAATATTAAAGAAAAACACTCGTGAAAGACAACCATCCAATGTGGAAAGCATACTGACTTGAAAATTATGGAAAAGCATATTGACTTGATAATTATCTTAAAGAAAAACACTCATGAAAGACTACCATCCAATGTGGAATATAAAAACCTTGGAAAACAACTTATACACTAATAATAATAGTGTAAAAAACTATTCGAACATGCATTAATTAAACAGAAACACATACAAAAATAGCCTTGGTACAAGATAATAAAAGTGAAACAAATGAACATGTATTAGCCAACAACTGGCTTTCACTTAAATGTCAGAAGAGGCCAAAAGAAAGCAAACATTGAATCATGTGACACAAAAGAATACATGAACATAAAAATGTTCTCTTGTTCAATTAATTATAGCATGAAACAAACTATATAGGGATCCTCAGAATTTGTGAGTTACCACTGAAATTGCCTTGCGCACAGCTAAATCTGAAGCATTTTCTGCACCCAAAGAAGATAAACACAGTGAAAAATATTGCCAAATAAAAAGCACCATTCTATAACACCAAAAGAATACTTTGCACTCATGTGTTTGACTAGTGGTTCTAAAATAAAGTGATTAAAAACACGCTTGGTTGTCTCGTGGATTATAAGAAAACATCATTTACTTAGGGGTACCTGAAATCTTCTTGGTGAAAGATGCAATTTTATCTTCCAGCTCTTTCTTTTCAGCCATTAGGGAAGAACTGTGGAACTGTTCTTCAGATAGTTTCTGCTGCTCTTGTTGTCTCAACAGTGAGATGTGCTGTATTAAGCAACAAAACAACATATGGGTTTAAAAGATTAAACCATCAATTAAAAATAAAATTGTTAAAGAAAGAAGTACATACATACTTACCTGTAACTCAGTTTTCAATTCCATTATTTCCTTTTCCAGGGTAAGAACATGATCTGGTGAGTTGCCTAATGGGACACTGCTAAACGAAGTCCCTAGACCTTGTTGTTGCAGTGAATTTAATTCTGCTCTTAGAGCTGCAGCATCCTGTTCAGCCTACTGACAAAAGCAGTATCAGTAGTTGAAACATTTTGATTCCAACTCAATAATCATAAATTACATACTCGGTATTGCTCCTCTTCTGCCTCCTTTAATCGTTTCTTAATGGTCCGAAGTTGGGACAAAGCATCTTCCTACATAAATATTCAAGTGCTAATTGAATAATCAATATTAATCATTATAGTAAAGTAGTTATTTCTAGCCTAAAATTCAATATCGAATACCCTGGCAACAATTGCTGCATCTTTTTCAATGGAAGCATCCTTCAGAGACTTTCTCAAGGAGGGCAAGTTATTTTGTTCCTGTAATAGATGAACCAAAAGGAAATTAAAAGGTTAACACAATTTTGACATGTTATTATGATACATGATCTACAATATAATATGTAACCCAGAGTTGTTTTACCAGATCACTTAAGCGCTTCCTCAATGAATCAATTTGAACTTCCTTTTCATCAAGCTGTGAATATAAATTTTTTGCATGAACTTTCTTGGTGCCTATCATAAAGGAAAAGTTAGATACAACTTTAGCAGAATACCGTCGCTAACAATTTCTGATTTTCACTCTCAAGTTCTGAATTCTTATTCTCAAACTCCTTGATTTGAGATGCCACTGCAAAAGAATCTCTCTGCATATGAAACAGAGAAACATCTAGTCAACTTTGCAATCATTTGACTATGAATAGATACGACAAGAACTTAAAAAACTATCTGCATTATCTCATTTCTAGAATGATATGAAAGCATGCTTACTTTGGTATAATATAATTATTCAACACAAAAGGTGGCATCCTATACAAAGGAAAGTAATTTTTAAGAGTTCTGCACGGTCATGTTGAGATATGGATATTGCTATACAGACAATGAGTTTAAAATCAGCTGATTCTGATAATTCATATCCTCAAACTATGATTATTATGAAGATCTCCATGTACAATGATTGTAGGTTAAGAAATATCACTGTATCAGCAGTTTTGGGTTTCCAACTTTCAAAATGAACTCATAAAGTTAAATGAGCCCCAAATGTAAAAAATAAAAATTTGATAATCATACACAGCAGAAAAAACATATAAGCCCTAGATAAGTTGATCTCATGGATGACTCAATTTCCTTAATTGTTGCTCATGCCAGTTTATAGTTCTGAATTCATGTCAAGTTTGACACCATTTATTTCTATTCAGAACTTATGGTGAATTTGTAGTGGGAAATAATTTCTTGGCAGTTCAGAGGCTTGCATGTCATTTTTTGAATTGACATGCCACTAGTAATATAAAACCATTCACATTTAAGTCACGGTCATATGTTAAATGAAAACTAGAACCCGACATTGAAACAAACAATGGTCTAGCGACATTAGTGCCTTTTGTTACCATGAAGATGGAGCAACTAACTGGCTGAACACAAGTTATAATGCAAATTAACAAATTGATCTACAACGCTATATAGTTTTTCGACCTACAATATTTTCAAGTGGAAGATGGAACCATTAAATGGGCAAGTGATGGTAAAAAATATCATCTAACGTAATAGAGGAAAAGAATAAAACAATCAAAAGAATAAATCAAAAGCAACCATCAAGCAATAACCTGAATTTTGACTGAATATAGTGTTAAAGAAAGATACAAAGACATGATCTTAGACATGTAAAATGTTGAGCATCCAATCATGTATTTAAAATTCCATATGTTCCATCTTCCGCACATCTTAAATGCCTATAGAGTAGGTCTGAACTATTAGTAGTTCGAATGAATATTGGTCATAGATTGGCAATTAAGCCTTCGTAAATTGGTCTCAACTATTAGGCCACAGTAATATCAAGAATTTATACATGTAAAAACTATTGCGAGCAAGGATTTCATGAGACAGTCATAACCAACTACATACTATGCCAGCATGGTCTTGACAATTATACAACCCATAATGACCTCACCAAGTTGGTAAAAACTTAACACTCAGAAAGATAGGAAAGAAACAAAGTGATTGAAAATCAGCCATGACTCTTAAGAACTATAATTGCATTTTCTTTCTCGGTCCACAAGAACGATGTGAATCACTCTTCATATCTATAAACTTCTCCATTTACTTGATAATAAAATAATCTTTCGACAAACTAGTCTTAATCAGAAAGGTGATGAAGACCAACTACTGAATATACTGTTCAAGAATTATGGGATTTAACACGTTCTTTTCAAGTGTAATCCTTCTGGTTCATTTTCAATTTTTTCCCGCTCTCTCTCTCTCTCTCTCTCTCACTCTCTCTCTAAAATTTTGTCACAGCAAAAATAGTCACCTCAATTTATTTTAATCATCATTCTTTATCCCTGTGTGCGTGTTCTAAATTAAACACAACCGCAACATCAAAAAGAAACAAAAAACAAAAACAATAACTCAGCGGACACTGAGATCATTGTGAATATAAGCCCAGAATCCACTGAATCAAGGAAAATTAGGAGAAAAATTATATAAACCTCTAGAGGCATCGATCAAGAGAAGATGTAACAAAATACAATGTAGAACTTGTACAAAACTGATAGAATAAGATGGCAACGTTAGGTATCAAGTAAAAGATCAAAAAGAAGAGTAACCTCTGCTGTCGATCGGACGCCGCCTTCTGATCTCTGCATGCCTGCAAAACGCGAAAGCGAAACAGCAACACTCTAGAAATAGAGAAGGTAACGAACGATTAGGGAAAGGGAAAGACGAGGGAGAGCGAAGCACACCATATGGATTGGCGGATTCGAGATCCGAGCCGGAGGGGACCTTGTGCAATCGCTCGGCCGCTCGCTTCTGACGGATTTCTTCCAACTGGAATGGGAACAAGGAACCGTTGCAGATCTTGAGGGAGAAAGAAGAGAAACGAGATGCGGAGGGTGGAGGCTTAAGAGATTCAGTACCGTTCGTCGACCGCGGGATTGAGCATCCATGGCGAGGCGAGGGGCCGGCGGAGAGAGGAGCGGCGAGATTGGGCTCGATCTCGTCGACCGAGTTTTCCCCCTGCTTTTGGTTTTTCTCCTCTGACGCGACCGCAGCCAACGCGATTTAGATTTTGTTGCGTGCTTTCTTTCTATTTCTGTTTGTTGTTTCTTATCTTTGTTTTCCATGAAAACAGAATTCGACGGAAACACGATTCGTAGAAACTTAACGTTGTTTCTGTTTTCAAAATTCGAAAACGCTTTCGTCATCTTCGAAAATTTTCCACAGCCTAAAATGTTACGCCGCCTCAGAGGACCAAAATGTTGTCAGTCATATATTCAAATATTATTATTTTAGACAAATTCCTTTAAAAAGTTTCACGTTTCCAAATTTTTCCGGCAAAACGTCTTTCTTTTTGTTTTTTTTTTCTATTTTTTTTTTGATAAAAGATGATATTATCTTTGGTCATTCTCTATCATGACCCCCTTCGTCTCGTTGCCCCGTCGTAATCATCTCTCTATGCTACTCATGCTCTATTATGAGTCACGTCTGACCTTTTAAGGTTTTTATCGTCATTCTCGTTATCTTTGTCCCGTCATTTGAGCATGTCTCTTTTATTGTTTACGTGGCCACTGTTATTATGGACAAGATTACTATACATAGAGCCCTAGCCTCACTCTTATGAAGCCTTCATCCTTTATGCTAACCACTCTCTCGTCGTTACCTCTGTCTCCAAGGACAACCAGAGATGAGGTGGGTGCTAACAACATGGGATCAAGCGAGATGAAAGTGTCTAAAGGAAATAAGGGATAAGCAAAGGGTGAGGCTATAAGCACTACCCCCCGTCCCTTTTCAAACTATTAGTGGTCACGCTATCCTCTTATTTTTTACCTTATGTCCTTAGAGAAGGGGTGACGTGAGCAACGACGAAAAGATTAGTCGATATGTGAAGAGGCATAACAGACAAAGATAATAGTCATACGGAGGGGTGGAAGTGATCACGCGAAAGTAATGAGGTCGAGGTCACGAGGACCTCACGGTAGCAACAATGACTATAGCAATGTGAAAGTTATAGGTAATATCATCTTTTAGAAAATAAATATTATTTTATGGAAATAAAGTAAAAAAAGAAAAGATCTATAAGAAAAAAATAAAAAATTAGATTTTTTTTTTTAAAAAATAAATTATAACCAAGGGGAAACGACAAACTGGTTAATCTTGATAGAACTTTCGAATCTTACTGTCAAAAGACAGTTAATTAGTCGATGTCTCTTACGTTTACTTGCAATTGATTAAAACGATGGAAAAAGAGTGAAATTTGACTCGTTTTAATGTCACATTAGCTTTCTCAGTAATGTACTATTTAAAGAAGGTCATTGTGCTTAAGTTTATCTCTTCAAGTCTAATGATTGTTTTCGTGAAGATAAGGATAATTAATATGACGCATCAGTTTGGCTGCGCGTCGATAACAGCTTCCGAGAATGAACCCGGTGGATGTTTGGCAAGCCAGCGTCAGATCTACGCTCATCATGCTTTGAGATTCGGTCTTGATGAGGTAAACGATGCCGCTGGCCTGTTCGTGGAAAAGCGAGCCAAGAAGAATGATGCGATCTCTTGAGGTTGGTCGGATCCGTGAGCGGTTCGAGCCTATTCTTCGGCGACACTAATCGGATTTCACACTCATTACGTGCGAGGTACACGTCACAGCCAGCCACGCGTCTCAGCCGAACCCAGCACATGGTGGGGCCCAAAGAACGAGAGGTCAGAGGCTCGACACGGGGGACGGCCTTTCCCGGTCAAACAGTGGCCCCCACCAGTAATCTTACGATCGAAGTCACAATTGACTTGAACAATCTCAGTCGCAAAAGTCTCTAGTAGTTGGACTGGTTGAGTCAGGCCTTCAGGTTGGGTGGGCATAAGGGGTTCACAATTTCCAACAACAGCTCGAACGTAGGTATCTTTCTAGGAAGCATCACCAACACAATTATATATCCTATGATGTACCCATATTCATATATAAAATAATATCTTAGTAAAAATATTTCACAAGTGGGAGAAAATGATGTCTATTTATATAATTCGAACGCATAAAGTTAGAATAAAAAACAGTTTCTTCCTTCGATGACGACGCATCCCAGAGTTGACTTCTACCATAACCAGAGGTTACTATGCATTGTTTATGCTCGTCATGCCCATATGACCGGAGACTCGTCTGCTCGACTGAGTCGGGGTTGGCGTCGTTATCCTCATCTCTTCCGCGGACACTTATACGTGCATTCTATCTCTTCTTCCGCGGACGGCGCTAGTAACGGTGCCCCTTCGGAACCCCGGAGGTGGTGGTCAGGCTGATGAGACCCGCCGCCTCGTCGGGGAAGAAGGGTTGCTTGCATGGAGACTCGAATCAACTAACAGTAAACCAGTCATTCATGTGTACTGGCGGAACAACGTATCTCGATGTCGAATGAGTCACCCTATCTCCGTTCAAGTGTGTAATAACAAATGGTACGTTTTTCTAGCATATGCATGAAGTGTGCCGCACTCATGGCGACGGGCGGCGATGGTTGATACGCCCTACAACGTATCTCGATGTCGAATGAGTCACCCTATCTTCGATCTCTTTTAGCCGCGGTGTCGTGGCAGAACCCATGTCCGTTGAAGTGTGTAATAACAAATGGTACGTTTACGCACAGCGTGGTTTTGGAGAAGGCTAACTATCATGAGCCCCATGGACAATTTACCCTCCTCCGTACTGATAATACAAGCCAATAAATCCTCATTTGAAAAGATGGAGAAAACAAACCAAAGAAGCAAGCAAACCGAACTCCTCCTTCCTCTACAAGGCACCGGATTATTCTTTGGATTTGTAGCCGATCCTCAGCGCTCCCGGATGCTTCAGCTTCATCTTTGAACTTGGTGTTCAGGATTCGATATTTTAGCTGCTTTTGTTGTTTTTTGGGGGAATTTTTTTGAGGGTGATTTATTAGAAGATATGGGCTCCAATCCGAACGCCGGCGGTGGGTGGATTATAAACTACGGAGGGTTCATGGAGGACGTGCACGCCTCGGATTTCATCTGGGCGCCCCAGGTCGTCGACGATCCTTCGGCTTCAAGGTGATTTTTTCGTGTGTTTCACCCGGTGTTTTCTTGATTTATGTAATAGCTTCTGAAACCGGTCGCTGTTGAGAGTTCACATATTTTGTTCTAATGCGTTGAACTATATTCTTGGATTCGTTCTATACTGAAAACGAATCATCATTTTAGCTAGTTTCCAGCTCTGGTTGCTTTGCAAGTGGAAACAAAGGCATCGGTGTTTGGATCAAGCATATGTATTGCTAGTATCTCTCGAGCAGAATGGATATCATGTTCTATGATCAACTTGATGTATTAGGTTCTTTGTGTTGGCTTAATTAATAGCATTCCATTGAACAGAAAGAGAGAAGATTTGACAAAAGGGCTACTTTGTATGATCCCCATTAACCTCTGTAGTCATGCTCCTTAATCCATAACTCCACAAATTAGTGACTCAGTTGATGTATCAGGATGCTTGAGATTTTATAGTTTGCATTTCCATGATTCTTAATGGTGTTTGCTAAATCAAGTATGATGTTCCTTACTCGAGCGTGTCATGTGCAGCGCAATGCTTGGGTTTGATGCCTTGCGCGAGGAGGACAACCTTCGAATCTTACTGTCAAAAGACAGTTAATTAGTCGATGTCTCTTACGTTTACTTGCAATTGATTAAAACGATGGAAAAAGAGTGAAATTTGACTCGTTTTAATGTCACATTAGCTTTCTCAGTAATGTACTATTTAAAGAAGGTCATTGTGCTTAAGTTTATCTCTTCAAGTCTAATGATTGTTTTCGTGAAGATAAGGATAATTAATATGACGCATCAGTTTGGCTGCGCGTCGATAACAGCTTCCGAGAATGAACCCGGTGGATGTTCGGCAAGCCAGCGTCAGATCTACGTTCATCATGCTTTGAGATTCGGTCTTGATGAGGTAAACGATGCCGCTGGCCTGTTCGTGGAAAAGCGAGCCAAGAAGAATGATGCGATCTCTTGAGGTTGGTCGGATCCGTGAGCGGTTCGAGCCTATTCTTCGGCGACACTAATCGGATTTCACACTCATTACGTGCGAGGTACACGTCACAGCCAGCCACGCGTCTCAGCCGAACCCAGCACATGGTGGGGCCCAAAGAACGAGAGGTCAGAGGCTCGACACGGGGGACGGCCTTTCCCGGTCAAACAGTGGCCCCCACCAGTAATCTTACGATCGAAGTCACAATTGACTTGAACAATCTCAGTCGCAAAAGTCTCTAGTAGTTGGACTGGTTGAGTCAGGCCTTCAGGTTGGGTGGGCATAAGGGGTTCACAATTTCCAACAACAGCTCGAACGTAGGTATCTTTCTAGGAAGCATCACCAACACAATTATATATCCTATGATGTACCCATATTCATATATAAAATAATATCTTAGTAAAAATATTTCACAAGTGGGAGAAAATGATGTCTATTTATATAATTCGAACGCATAAAGTTAGAATAAAAAACAGTTTCTTCCTTCGATGACGACGCATCCCAGAGTTGACTTCTACCATAACCAGAGGTTACTATGCATTGTTTATGCTCGTCATGCCCATATGACCGGAGACTCGTCTGCTCGACTGAGTCGGGGTTGGCGTCGTTATCCTCATCTCTTCCGCGGACACTTATACGTGCATTCTATCTCTTCTTCCGCGGACGGCGCTAGTAACGGTGCCCCTTCGGAACCCCGGAGGTGGTGGTCAGGCTGATGAGACCCGCCGCCTCGTCGGGGAAGAAGGGTTGCTTGCATGGAGACTCGAATCAACTAACAGTAAACCAGTCATTCATGTGTACTGGCGGAACAACGTATCTCGATGTCGAATGAGTCACCCTATCTCCGTTCAAGTGTGTAATAACAAATGGTACGTTTTTCTAGCATATGCATGAAGTGTGCCGCACTCATGGCGACGGGCGGCGATGGTTGATACGCCCTACAAACGCACAGCGTGGTTTTGGAGAAGGCTAACTATCATGAGCCCCATGGACAATTTACCCTCCTCCGTACTGATAATACAAGCCAATAAATCCTCATTTGAAAAGATGGAGAAAACAAACCAAAGAAGCAAGCAAACCGAACTCCTCCTTCCTCTACAAGGCACCGGATTATTCTTTGGATTTGTAGCCGATCCTCAGCGCTCCCGGATGCTTCAGCTTCATCTTTGAACTTGGTGTTCAGGATTCGATATTTTAGCTGCTTTTGTTGTTTTTTGGGGGAATTTTTTTGAGGGTGATTTATTAGAAGATATGGGCTCCAATCCGAACGCCGGCGGTGGGTGGATTATAAACTACGGAGGGTTCATGGAGGACGTGCACGCCTCGGATTTCATCTGGGCGCCCCAGGTCGTCGACGATCCTTCGGCTTCAAGGTGATTTTTTCGTGTGTTTCACCCGGTGTTTTCTTGATTTATGTAATAGCTTCTGAAACCGGTCGCTGTTGAGAGTTCACATATTTTGTTCTAATGCGTTGAACTGTATTCTTGGATTCGTTCTATACTGAAAACGAATCATCATTTTAGCTAGTTTCCAGCTCTGGTTGCTTTGCAAGTGGAAACAAAGGCATCGGTGTTTGGATCAAGCATATGTATTGCTAGTATCTCTCGAGCAGAATGGATATCATGTTCTATGATCAACTTGATGTATTAGGTTCTTTGTGTTGGCTTAATTAATAGCATTCCATTGAACAGAAAGAGAGAAGATTTGACAAAAGGGCTACTTTGTATGATCCCCCTTAACCTCTGTAGTCATGCTCCTTAATCCATGCCTCCACAAATTAGTGACTCAGTTAATGTATCAGGATGCTTGAGATCTTATAGTTTACATTTCCATGATTCTTGATAGTGTTTGCTAAATCAAATACATCTATAGTTCACCAGTATGATGTTCCTTACTCGAGCGTGTCATGTGCAGCGCAATGCTTGGGTTTGATGCCTTGCGCGAGGAGGACAACCGTCCAAATAATGGTAACCTGAGAAAACGGTATGAAGCAACTTTGTTTTCTGATTGAGTGTTCCGTTAAAGGTGAGAAGATCATAAAATTGTAAGGATAGGTTAAGTCTTTTTTGTAATTGTCTCATGATAAACAACTACTATATGGCAAAAACTCTATATGTTTGTTGTTTCAGCTTGACATGCATTTCTGTTTTCTTTTAAAAGACTTGCCTTCATAATCATGTTTTTTATAACCACATATAGAAGACACTCAAATCTTGGTAAAGCAGAAGTACTTCACCAGTTTTGCATCTATTTTCTGATTATGCTATTTTCATTATTTTCCCAATGTTGATAGAGTATGTTCCCCACATGACTTGATTTTGAATGAGTTGTAAAATATGTGAGGAAATATGCATAGTATTAAATATGACATAAATGAATTAGTTTAGCCATTTTATTTTGTGCTACTTTGAAGCAAAAGCTAAGTACCTCGATGATTTAACTCAGTTTATTATGTAGCCCAGATGATTGCATACTTTGCCAATATTTTTCTCTTTTTCTTTCTCTTTTTTTTTTTTACACTTTGATGTGAATTCTTCCTCTGTTACTGTTCTGCAGACCTCGTGTCGAGTCCTGTGCTGTACCAGGAACAAAAGCTTGCCGGGAGAAAATGCGAAGGGATAGACTTAACTGTAGGTATGTGTAGCTCATATGCATTTGGTGACACACAGGAAAAATAGCCTGTTTATGGGTATCTTGTTTTGCATGTGTTTGTATTGATTAAGGGTGTTGTTACATGCTCAGATTTACAGAGCTTTGTTCTATCTTGGATCCTGGGAAGCCTCCTAAGACAGATAAATTTGCCATTCTGGGTGATGCCACTCGTCTGTTGAACCACTTACGGAATGAAGCAAAGAAGATTAAAGAGTCAAATGAAGCTCTTCAAGATGCTATAAAGAATATGAAGGTGAGGGATGATCTATTATCATTTCCAGCTCTACAAATAATTTTTCAGTTCTAGCCAGTTAAACTGAGTTTTGATATGCAAATTTAAGATTGCATTTGTTACTGGGATAAAGTAATACTCATAATGGTCACCTCAAAACAGGGCATCTAAAATTTTCAATAGCATTGTAAATTACGCTAGTTCAGCATTTGGGTCAAGATCAACAAGGACATGTGTCTTGGATCCTCTGCCACCTCCTACAAATTGCAAACTATTCTGCAGGCTTCGATCGGAATGATCAAACAAGTTATGAACAACATATGGACAGTTCTCATTCTGTCTTATTCTGTCAATACAGTCAACTTCCAAGGAAGGATTCAGTGATCAACAAAAAATAAAAATAAAAATCCTATCGAGTATCAATGCACACACTTATATCAATGTTGTGTCAGTGACATCATAAAAATGTTCTTACTCTTTGATTGGTTGGCATGGCTTGTAGGCAGAGAAAGTGGAGCTAAGGGATGAGAGGACGAGGCTAAAGGCTGAGAAAGCACGGATCGAAGAGATGCTCAAAGTCATTAGCACCACACCCCAGTTCATCACTCAACCTGCTGCTGCAACATTCCATGAGACATCAGCTGCAGCTCACAGCAAAACCATTCCGTATCCAAACTACCTACCGATGGGCATGTGGCAATGGACAGCTCCAGCAGCTGTTGATACTTCTCAGGATCATGTGCTAAGGCCACCTGTTGCATAGTCATTATCTTCGATGATTTTGCGTCAAAAATCAACATCAATCATGTTTGTGTAGGTTGTTGTTAGCATCAACTTAGAAAGCTTCCGAAAATTTATTGGGTGTTTGAAAATTTCGAGTCCCAGTCAAAACTTTGAAAATTTCGAGTCCCAGTCAAACATTGGGATCTTACGAAATTGTAACAAAGATTTAAGTTCATGAATTTGGAACATGTCATAGTCATGACTTTGGAATTTTGGCTAATGTAGTTCCAGCTTTTGCCTCTTCTCTCTACTTGTAAGATTCATGCGTTGAACTTTCTTCTGCGAGTATTATCCCCAGAAAATTTATTTTGCTCGATCAGGGTGACGCATACTGTAACAATCAACGAATTTGATCGTCCACCCTGCAACTATATCCGAAGAGACCGCAAATCTGGACGCAGAATGATGAGTACATCTGCCTTTATTAGTAGAGAATGGGTCATTTCCTTTTATTTTATTGTTAGGTGATTTTTCTAACAAAATTTATTATTTTTTGAAATTTCCTATAAAGTGCCTCCAACCGGTGTGAAAAAACTAATTTATCTCTTTTTTCATCGGTCATTACTCGTAGCCAGTAGAGGTCACCTTTGTTGACCCCATTAACCCAATCACCTCCTTTCTCATCCATTCCTTCCTTACTCTCCTACAACTAACGATGAGGGCACGCGATCACCTCTTTCTCCTTTTTCGCTCAACAGAGGTCACTTTCGTTGACCCCATTGACCCAATCACAGCACACCTCACCCATGACCCTTGCACGAGGTGACAACAATGAAGGTGTGCACCTGCCTCTCCTTCCTCGCCTATTCCTCTCCTACTCTCCTACGACTAACGATGAGGGCACTTGATCACCCCTTTCTCCTTTTTCGCTTATAATCAACAGCACGCCCCTTTCCTTCTTCCCCTATAGTTGACGATGAAAGTTATGGATGAGGGGAGGAATCAGGACTGCAACTAGCAGTGAGAGTAACAAACAAGGGAATGAGGTAAGTTTACAAACAATAACATCAAGGGTTGTGGACGATAAACCTTTGCGCAAGGGTCACAAGTGGTGACCAATAGGACGAAAGCACCGTTAAGCAATAGGTGAAGGGCGATGATCGAAAGTGGTAAAATGATTGTTTTAAAAATATATTATTTTATTTTATTTTTAAATAAGAACATTCTGAAAAATAAAAAATAAAGATTTTTTTTTGAAAATTAATCCTTTGAAAAAAAATAAAGGTCAGAGCCTATACGTAGTATTATATTTAAGGAGGCTCAAATTTGACTTGACTAGCATCAAATTTGAGAACGAGCACATGATCAACCAACTCTAAACATGAATAATGTGGTTATAAAGGTTCAGCGTACCCCACCATTAAATGCAACTCGACTCTTGGTTTTTGACAGCCAACACTCCTATGTCGACTAGAAATATTTACTATGAAACCCTTAATGAGATTAATCATATATTTATTATGAAAATAATTAAAAATCATAATTATGATGATGATGATGATAATAATTAGTTTATAAAATTAAATAAAATATTATAACAAATGAAGCGTTGAAAATGATTAAAAAATTAGTATTTGATTAAATATCTTATATAACCATGAGAAGCTTTTAATATTACGAGTTTTCCTCATAATTCCGACAAAGCGAGTCTAGGACGCAACATTGCCTTCGGGGTCCACTCAAATGCCCTTTTTTTAAATTTGTTTTTAATGTAAAATTAAATGTGATTAATTATAGGAAAAAAAAACTTTAAGAATCGACTGCGACAAAGAGGACAAGTGCCCGAAGTGACGGGTGACGGAGAAATACCCTTCTAATCTTCTGTGCAGAGATCCATGCAAACTCGCAAACACCTGGTGATGGGCTTCCGACCAAATGCCGCCTACCGTGCGGTGGTCTCGTTAATTTTGCCGTCCTAGATTTCGCCTTCATCGTTTCCCGTCTTGGAAAAATTCGAGATCGATCGCTTCCAATTCGGCTTCGAATCGGTGATTGAGGGTTTGAGGCTGGAATCGGCTACCGGATTCGGGGATTAAGGAGGAAATTTGATCCGGGATTCACCGCTGGAAACGATTTGAAGAGATTTAGGGTACTTCTGAAGGTCCCTTTGGAGGAGGAAGAGGAGATGAAGGTGGCGGTGGGCAGCCCTGGGACTTGGAGCGGGCTACTTCTGCGGGTCGGGCAGTGCGCGTTTGCCGGGGCTTCCATCGGGGTGATGCTCTCCGCTTTTGGATTCTCCAGCTACACCGCTTTCTGGTAGCAACCCTCGAATCCCTTGCTTTCTTGATCTGATATCGATCATGCATTGTTCAGTTTGTCAGAATTGATGTCTTCTTGGGACATTTATGATTAACTTACATAACCTTTGTTTGTGTTCTGCATTCGTTACTTGTTCTGCTGTTCTATATTTCTAGTATTTTGGTTTGCGGTAGAAGTTAATAGACTGTAATATAAGCATTTACTCCAAGAAACCTATATGTGCAGGTTGTTATTGTCAACAGTGGAGATGTTTTATAAGAGTCGAACAACGAACTAGAAAATGTGATGGCCTCATGGGATTAATCTAGATATGCATACAGAATGTTTTTCATAATATATCTTAATGTTTCTTATTACCGAAAGACTCTTTCTTTCTTCTTTTTTCCTCCTTTTGGGGCAAGCTTGGAAGGTACCGCCTACCTTGTTGGAGAATTTTTTTGACTGTGATTTGCCTGTTTCGTTCCCTGCATGTTTTGTGGTACCTGACAATTGAATTTTGTCACAGCTGACAGTGTATGCATAGATGTCTAGAAGATTGTTACTAAATGATTCAGGCGGAAACAAATTGAGCTTCCATTAAGTGTTGGCACTCTGGTAGTAGATGTGTATCCTCTTCTGTTAAAACAAGTAATATCTGGAATTCGTAGTGGTTTGCAGAGATAGGATAGCTCGAGAATATTGTTGTCTTTGGATGTTACTTCTTTGATCAAGGCTGGAATAGAGAATGGATAAACAAGCAAAATGGAAATGCATTAATTGTTCAAATAACCACATAAATACAGTGTCAGAGACCAAACGTTTGTGCCTGATTTTGTTGAAAAAATTATTCCCTACCGTCGTTTTCTGATATTTTTTAATTATTATTAATGGTCAAATCAGGCAGGATGATGCAACACAAGAGAGTATTAGTATATACATGTATAACATGGTCAATGGCTTTGGTGAAACCCACCTTTTATTTGCAAGTGGGATATTTGATAACGCAATATTAGTGGGTACCCATAAAAGCTCCATCCTTCTCATTTCTTAATTTAGTTGAAGGATAACATATTTGGTGCCGGTATCTTGATTTTCACATTTCAAATGAATACATGCTTATGGATTGAAACAATAGTTCTCATAGGCATTTTAGAGGGACCAATTTGGTCGCAACTTAAACTACAATGCCACTAGATTGAATGAATAAACAATCTTGACATGATATGGACTAGTGTGTATATTTAGAATTTTAGATAAAAGATAAGTATGATGTCACTGGCTACCATTATCTACTTAATTTTGAGCCATGTATACGTCATTACACTTACATGCATGCTCTGGTTAACTGAAATTTTATGCTTGATATATTAGGTTTAAGAACTACTCAGGAGTTCTTACCTTATAGCCTGTAGGGGCCACGATTTTATCCATTTATTGATACGAGCACAATTTACTATGTGTGTAATACCTGCTTATGTTAGGCTTTGTATCCCCTATCTGCAAAATGTTTAATAGCCAATTATCATGTTGTGTTCATAACATTAGTTACTGTTTATTTGTTGATATCATGCCTATAAGTGCTCTATTAATGTTTTACCTTGAAAATGTGATTTCAAGAACTCTATAATTTATCTTTTAAGAGCTTGTCGAGAAAAGGGGGCTCTCTTCTAAATCCAGGCAAGAAAACAATAGAAATAAAAAGAACCCACAATCCATGACTTTATCTATGACTTTATCTAGAATACAGCCCTTTGAGATTTGTCCTGATCTTGACAACATTTGCCAATAGTTGTAAGCTCAGCTATAAAAGGCTTCTTCATCATCGAAACTGTGCCAGGTAGTATATTTTACGTTAGAGATAATTAAAATTATCACAATTTATTTGTTGAAAAGTTCGATTGGTGCTCAAAAATTCAAAATACCCTATGATGTTTCCGAACCTCATGTTGAATAAAATTCTGACAGCAGCTTTTGCATGCAGCTATTTGGTTGCTTCTATGGCACTACAAATTTTGTGGAGCTTTGGGCTCCTATGTCTTGATTTACATGCTCTGAAGTTCAAAAGAGATTTGCATAATCCTTTGCTAGTAAGCTTGTTTGTGGTTGGTGACTGGGTAAGTTCTTTTCATCCTTTTGCTCTATTTGTCTTTTCTTTTCCTTCCCTATTTGTCATCATTATGCCTGAAACTCAAGTGCAGTGCATCAACAGTAATGACAGAAGAACTTAAGTGCCACATTCTGTAGAATATAGAGATTCTTTTCTTTTCTTTATTTACTACCATTTAAAGAAGCTGAACTGTGAGCGTTCTGCTTGGTTTATGGCATTTAAAAGTTCTAATTGCCTCACTTTTTTCCAATTTCTTTTTTTTTTGTTACATCCAGTTTGGACAAGTCTGGGAACCAGAACCTGTACAATGTGAAGAAGATTAAGAACCATCAATTTCCCCGAATGGTTCCTGAAATCAAAGGATCATTTTACAGTTTCATTCATCCATGTTGTTTCCCTTTTGTTGTGGGTTAATATATTTTCTTCAATTATTTTAATGACTAGAATTAGTTGGTGGGGTCGTGTACCTGAGTCATCGGAGCTCAGAAGCTCGGATCAGAAGTGCAGAAAAGTTCCAAGTTATTATAAGTATCATAGCTGGTTGACTTAATCTGAAAGTTATCCTTTTTGAAATATGCTAAATGCCTCCATGCGCATCGCTTGTTAGTCGAAGCACATCTTTATCGCATTCATTTTCAACTCTCCTTAATCCGTGCTGTCCCTTGAAAATGTTGTTGATTATTGTAAGGTCTTTTGTTCTCCTACTTATCACAGAGAGTACAAATTAGAACTACTCATAGATTTAAACAGGTATCCTAATTTGATGCAGGTAACAGCGACACTCACACTTGCAGCCGCGTGCTCTTCAGCTGGTGTGGTTGTTCTGTTCGTGAGGGATGTGCATTTCTGCAAAAAGCATCCTCAACTCTCATGTGGCATGTACCAAATCTCCATTGCAATGGCTTTCATCACATGGTTGTTGGTTGCCAAATCTTCCCTGGTAATGTTTTGGATCCTGGCATCTGGTTGACATATACTGTAGTTTCTGTAAAACAAACGGCACTCGGTACAATGTTTGTTCTCATTTTTGTTTCTAAGCGGAGATGGTATTAAAGCTGTAATGCATTTCTCAAATTATAATGATTTGATGAGCTCTACCATAGCAGTTTATCATTGTCGATTTATCCTCTTACTTTATGAATGGAATGATAAAATCGGCCATGTAATGAATAAAATTGGCAGTATGGGCATTATCTCAAGATTTAGGGAATATAGGTTATACGAATGCCCTTAGAAGCAGAGGTGATTAAACATCACTGTAAGGATATATTAGCGTGACAATGACTAGATTTAGGGTATCCATGAACACTGGAGAATTCTTGTAGTTAGTCCACAGATGTTAGATATAAAGACTAGTACAGCTAAATAGTTTTAAGTACCCATAACTAACGCCTGGAATTTAGCTTAATGATGGACATTGTGGTGTTACACCCTAATTGTAATTTTATAATAAAGACCAATATTCATAGTCAAGTCATAGTGATGACTCCACCTATTAAGACAAGATGTGTCTTCAAGTTGGATGATATATGCTTTCAATTTTATTCGTGAATATTTTTTTTTATTCTCTTTATAGTGTTACTCTATCTTTTAGGATAAAATATGCCTTCAAGTAAGGTGAAATATGTGTCTAATTTTATTCATGAATAGTCATATCTGATATCAAATTACGATGATGACTTTGTCTATTAGGACAAGATATACTTTCAATTTTATTAATAAATAATCATATTTTAGTATTTGTTTCTACTCTAATATCAAATTATGTTGTTGACTATATCTATTAGGGCAAAATATGCCTTCGAGTAGGATGGGATATGCCTCCAATTTTTTTCATAAAGTCATTTCTTATTTTTCCACGTTTCTACTCTGATATTAAATTATGATGTTGACTTTATCTTTTAGGAGAAGATGTGCTTTAAGGAGGATGGGACATGCCTCCAATTCTATTCATTCATGAATAATCATCTTTTACTTTTTTTTTGTTCGCTTATGCTCTTATATCATTTGTTATAACATAATAAATCCTTCGAGTAGATAATGATCCATCATTTTTTTTTAATATACAGATACAATTCACGTGAATCAAATAAATCCTTCGAGTAGATTTTATATTTTATTTTTCCTTCTCCAGCAATACTATTTCTTTCATTTTTCATCTCGTCGGACAAAGAAAAGGCAAATGGAGGACAAAAGGTTCCCCTAAAAGTCCTATTTGTGGGGTCCTTTTAGAACCCAGTAAGAAGTCACCATTCTGTACCACTTGTCCCTTCATCTAAAGATTCTTCAGTTTATTTTAGCAATTATAACACGGTTCAAAGCCAATCTCGTCATGGGTCGGCCAGCATGCTTCACGTGTGTAATGCTGCCACTTGGCTGGTTTCTTCCGAGCCAAGTCGTATCCATTTCATGATTGGAGAGAGTCATTTGGCTCTTTCCGGAGATGGGAGTAGAAACCTTTGCATCGTTGACGGAGATGCTGGAAGTTCTTTCGATGATCAAGCTCGAATCACCTAAATCTTCGAAGTTGGTAGTAAGAACAACCAACTTACCATCATTTGCAGCAGTAGACTTACAGGAAATAGAAATCGGTACTCTGGGGGAGAGAAAGCAGCAGTATTTCTCTCACTAAATCTCTCATTTTAGTAGGCAGCCGCCGGAGTTGGAGGAACCATGTCGGTCGGTGGCGGGAGAGAAGTTGAAGTCGTTCTTCTCCACTCGCGTTGAAGGTTTTTCGACCGTATCCATTCGGCGGGCCATAGTATGCCTCTTACGGTGCATTGGTTCTATCTAATTAAGTATTTACTTCTAACTATTCATAACATTTCAATCCCTATATTTTAAAGAGTTATATTGATATATTTATAATTACGAAAATAAAATATATATGTTTTTTTATAATTATAAAAATAAAATATTTATATTTAGTTATTTTTTTATTATCGATTTTATTAATAAAATTATAAAAATAAAAAATAAAAAAGATAATTTTAATATTCCAATTTGTGACGACGAACGACATTGGTGGAATATAAGGATCACTCAACAACTGTATCGACGTCGACATAGATGCAAAGCGACACTGCTCGACAATTATATCGATGTTAATGCAAATATAGGGCGACTCTTACCTCTCTTGTCGTTCTTCTCATCCGCAACAATCATCTATGACTCTAACAGTATCGTCATCTATCACTATCAACTGAAATATTAAAAATATTTTTTTACATTTTATTTTTATATTTTTGTTAGTAAAATCAATGATATTAACATAAATGGATATAGATATTTCACTTTCGTAATTAGCCTAGCTCAAAGAACTATCGAGAGGAGTTTGAGTCGTTTTCGACGATCGACGGGCCATAATATGCTTCTCTTTTGCTTGTCCTCACTGAGACAAGTCCAGCAAATGTATACTCGAGACCACAAAGATTGAGACTGAAATGCTCTTAGAAAAAGCTGACAAAAAAATTGGGGACCCTCGAGAATTGTAAAGACGATCCGATTCAAGGATGGAGTTTAACGAGTGACAATGTCTCGACTCTAACTTTGAAGTTAGATGTCAAGTTAGCCACTTATTACTCTCTCAGATTTTGTCCCTACAAAAACATACTCGAACTGAATAGTAGAAAAATGTTCTCATTAAGCTTACGCAACTTATTACACTTCAAAAAGATGCAAGAGAAAGAAAAATACAGAATCACACACAAACATTCTTTACACAAAGCAGCAGGACATAACACTTGCAAAGCAATAAAAAAGCAGACATACAATGACAGGAGCAAACAAGTGGAGTATGCTTGCAAGAGTGGGCAGGAGAAGGAAACAGGCACACGAAACACTCATGACTCTACATGACAATGGCAGGCTTCAGAATGCTGGATTTTATCTCCTTGTGTGGGAGCACAACACCTCCGTTACTGTAAACCTCATCGCACACATGCACATCCTCACCGAGAATGGTCATATTCTCGACCCTCGCCCACTGCCCCACCGTGGAGTGCCACCCGATGATGCTACTGGAGATGCACGAGTGCTTCTTGATGCGGGCGGCCCTCATCACCGTGCACCTCGACAGCCTCACTCCGTCCTCCACCACGCATCCCGGGCCGATGGCAACATCCGGACCGATGAGGCACCCTTCTCCAATTACAGCACTCTCGTGCACCAACACATTCCCCACGATGTGTGGGCCGACGGCTAGCTTGTATGGTTTTCTCCTCCGTATGGCCTCCAAGTAGAGCCTCAACCCTGTGATGTAGTCCTTCGGCTGCCCAATGTCCATCCAGAAACCTGGGAGGACCATGGCGTAGAGCTTTTGATCCGCTGCGATCTTCGGGAACACCTCCTTCTCGATCGAGGTCGGCTTGAGTTCGATGCGGTCCAACACAGATGGGTTCAACAAGTAAATTCCGGCATTGATCTTGTTTCCCACGAATGTTTGTGGCTTTTCCACGAATCTATCAACCTTTCCGGATTCCTCCTCCATGACAACAACACCATACTTGGATGGCTCCTCAACCTGTCAGAAAAGATGAGATTCTTGCAGAGAAGCTGGTAACACAAGGTACCGTAGCCAGGAGCAGTGTACCTTGGTCACCATGATCGTTGCCTCGCTGCCACGGGATTTATGGAACCGGATCAGTTCAGCGAATGGGTACTCGCTGATGACATCGCTGTTGAGGACGAAGAAGGGCTCACCGGAACCATCTATTAGCTTGTCCCTGGCTAGAGCCAGGGGACCAGCTGTTCCCAGTGGCTCGGTTTCTTGGGAGCAGGTGATCTTGATGCCAAGCTTGCTCTCAAAATCCTTCAAGAAGGTGAGCATCACCTGCAGGGAGAGATGGGCTGGAGTAAGTGGGAGCACAGAAACGGAAGATGATCCGATGAAGCATGAGAAAGAAAGGTAGGGGTACCTCTGGTTGATAATTGATGGCCAGAACGACTTCGGTCACTCCTACATCCTTCAAAGCTTCGATCTAACCACAGGCGTGGCAGAATTGGTTAGAAGAGATAGCTTCGATCTAATCTGTCTTGCACAGTTTGCTTTATCAAGGCTACGCAACTTAAATTTGTCATAAACCAACAAATGAATCAAAGTAATCGAAAGAACAAAATTGGCCATGAGAACACCTGCGATCAAGATTCAAGAGGCATTGACATTGAAAATAAACTATAATTCCATTCTTCAAATGGCATTCACCAATTTGAAGATCTATATTCATGTTGCTGAAAATCGAATCTTAGTTTCCACACAGGGAATGAGAACACTCCACGACTAGGATGGTGAGCTTATGTTATCGATCGATCCAGCGTCTAAATTACCTGATGCATAGAGGAATTTGTGTGCACAAAGGATATACCTGATGCAGGATCATTGGTTTATTAGCGAAGTCAACCAGTGGCTTCGGAACACTGAGCGTCAAAGGACGGAGACGGGTGCCAAATCCTCCAACAAGAATGAGCGCTTTCATGGTGGAGAGCTTCCCCTTTCCTCTGTCGATCAAATGACAGAAATCAGAATCGCAGAGAGAACTACTTAAAGGGCAAAATAATGCAGGCAGGAGCACATCTATGCAACTCTCTATTCTGACGTGTGAGACTGATAGGCAGCTTGTCCACAGGCGACCCAGAAGGCTACTGAAAGTTGCAGACTTGTGTCCATTAAGACTCGAAGCAATGAACTGTGGAGATAAGGATCCAAATAGATATCTTGACCCCCACCCTCCCAGAAAAAACACACTACAAATGAGAGCTGTGATCAATTTTTTGCAGATTGGCCACAGAAGCACAATGCAGGTGTCAATCGAAGGGTAAACCTCAGTGTTTTTGAGGACACAATTGCTGCTATCACACTATCAGGTTAACAACAGCTGATTCCATCTGATACGCATATGAATCCAACAACTAAAGAACCAAAGCTGTAATCTTCCTTATTGTTTCCTGGTATTGTTTATGCAGTAACTTCTATCCATTAAAAGTGGGATTTTTACATTGATTTGTAGCGGTCATGCGATTCTAATTAAGCTCGCGATCATTCGCCACACCCGAGAAGAAGTTTAGAAGGAAAACAGGGTTTCTCCACGGAAAAGGGCAGAGATCAGAGAATGGGTTCGACGGATCCAGCAAAATCGTCGAAGAAAAGGACTCTGTTGCGTTGAAAATGACATCTTGAACTCAAAGAAAACAACCGAAAAACCACCAAACAAATGAAAGCTGAAGAACCTCTAATTATAAATCAAGACTTATACAATCAACGCGGCGATTTATCCGATTAACCGCTTCCTTACGGATCCACAGGGGAGAACGGCTGCAGCAACCAAATCTCCTCGAGAGATCGAAGGGAACGCAGAGGAACAAGATTAGAAGCTAAATCCAGCGCGTAATTGAAGCAAAAGTGAGCAAAATGCGATTAAAGCGGAGGAAATGACGGGATTCTTACAGCGACAGAGACGTGAATTCAGGCGAGATCCGATCTCTTGTCCGCCCGCTTCTTTTATTGTTGCTTGTCGAGGGGAGAGGAGGAAGAAGAGAAGAGGAAAAAGGGAGATTATTATTATTATCCAATTATATTACAGCTTAGCTGGCGTCGAGGAGGAGCCGACGCGCTTCGTTTTATAGTCTCAGCCCGGTAGTAAAATATTTTTCCTTATATTTTAGGAGAATATTCAATATTTTTTCGTCCGACTCAGATTCAGGCTTCTCATTGGTCGATAGATGTGGACCCCATGTCTGGGGCGCCATGGGAGAGATCGATCGATAGATAGATCTCAGTGGAGCGCGACGCGTCCTTTTCTGGTGCCTCTCATTGGTGGCAGCGTCGGGGTCCGCCATGATAATGACATATTGCTAACGTCATGCTCGAGGCTCCTAGTGGAGCGATCACGTCCTTGTTGTGGTTGGTGGCTCGATCGAGACACACGAGACACCGCCGATGATTGATCCTAGGATTCCGCTCGTTGATTTAAATCGAACCAAAAAATTATTTTGATTTGATTACTATAAAACAAAATCTTTTAATTATTACTTTATAATTTTCGGAGGATATATAATTCAAATTTAGATAAAAAAAAAACGTTTACTTAGGAGGAACATAAATGTGAATTTTAATCTTTAATTAAATAAAATAAAGTGGCACAAGCATCGGCCTAAGTTCGTCAACCAAATCGTCCTAAATCACGCATTAACTTACGGCAAGTAATTGCTCGTGTGTGTCGACGACGATGGCGAAAGCAATCGTCTCTGGTCTTCTTCTTCTTCTTACACCCACCGACCGATTCATGGATGGGTTGGTCGATCTGGCCGGACTCGTGAAAGATTAACATCGAGGCCAATCTTGTCTATGCCCTACCAAGATAATGATTGTGAAATCATCGTACGTGACGGTGGGTCTCCATCTAACTCGAGCGTTTCTTTTATTGGATTCGTGCCCATTAAATTAGATGCAGATTGGACTACGGGTTCGATCCAACACAATTATCATGTGGTCTTGATAGTGTATGTAATCTCGAGGCAATAGCAAAGTGTATACGTACGGATTCATATAACCTAATTGATCTGAGAAGTTAAATTATCACTTCACGGGATCATGTGTCTCGATCAGATTGTCATGCTAAATTAAAAGCTAAGATATGTACGACCTTGAGTAGCTAGTACTCGATCATGAAATAAAGCTAAGATATGTAATCAGAGGTTCATTATTTATTTATTTAGTACCATCGTTTTTTTTTTGTAAATTAGTAAATCTTAGCAAAATATGAACTGAGTTGTAACAATTAGTATTCCAGCCTATCAATGATCGTTGCATAATGTTAAGATTTGATTCTGAGCTATAACTTATTGACAAAATTAACGAAACCTAACCTAAGTGAGGAAGTTTAGTATGCCACTGGTTGATTTGAGATTGTTTTAGCTCAGATGATCACCTAAGTCAAGCCCAATATAAAGTTCAATAGTTGTTTTAAAAATGTTTATTATATTGGAGCTGTTATTTAGAAAGTTGGATTATTTTTCTTTTAATGAGATATTTTATATGAGATTTGTGATAGAACATAATGAGCATGATATGAGTGATACATGCACTAATGATATTCATATATTTTTGTTGAATGTTACCATGCATATGCATCAGAATAAGATTAGAAACTACGAAGATCGAGTCTTATAGCATATGCATCAGAATAAGATTAGAAACTACGTATCTCCATTCGCTATGCATGATCCACTAATCATGCTTGGCCTCGCTCATAAATTGGCCAATGGACTTAAATCGGCCTCAATTTCAATTAAACTATCCACGATTTGGACCCAATTGATGCTGAGTAGGTCAAAATCACACTGAACCGGCATTCACTCAATTGTCATTAAACCGAGTTGAACCGTCTCCACTGAACCAACTTCGTTGACCATAAATCGATAAAATTTAAGTTCAATTTCTCTTGAATCGGTCGGCATACGTTTGATCCGACCAGATTTATCCTCAACTCGCTTGAACTGATCTGTTTGCAAACTCAACCGGTCACAAATAACCTGAACCGACAATATAACCAATCTAAACCAAAGCTCAATTGCTCTGAACCAATTCGAGTTGGGACTCAATTGGCCTGAATCGACCATAAATAAACCCAATTAGGCCTGGCTTCTGGATTAGTAATTCTGAACCGACAAAATCTGAGCTCAATTCACACGAACGATCGTCCTGCACGTGAAGCGACGCTCAATTGGCCTGAACCATTATGATACTCGACCGAAGCCATCGAAAGTGACGATGATTAGGCCTGAATCAGACCCGGTCGAATTGGGCCGCCCAGTAAGCTACGCACACTGTTCTTTATAGATTTATCTCCACATCCATGCCAACTTATTCCAAACCAGTTCTTCTGCGAAGCTTACCGTTGGAGTCAACGGAGGTAGACTTATTCCAAGATTGACTAATCCTAAACAATATTGAAGTGCAACTTGATCGGCCTCTCTCTATAAATAATATGATACTCGACCGAAGCCATCGAAAGTGACGATGATTAGGCCTGAATCAGACCCGGTCGAATTGGGCCGCCCAGTAAGCTACGCACACTGTTCTTATAGATTTATCTCCACATTCATGCCATTCTCTTTCTTCGGTCAGTGGCCTGTCGCATGAGTCGAAGAATCAGCTGGTGCATGCTGCATTTGTTTACCCGGGAAAGAGCAGGTATTCATGATCTCATGCTTAAGTTTATACGTTCATCCCTCTCTCTATCTATCTGTCTCTCTGTCTACCTCTTTTGGCATTCGCGTTTTTATAATTCTTGATGATTAAGTTTGGTAGCAATCGGGCGACGCTGCAAATAAAAAGGGGAGGTCTTCGACCAGGATGCCGTGCCTCTCTGCTTCTGCTCGCCCATACACAAAAATGAAATCTCTTATCTTTCTAGGCTTCTTGGCAGCAGCAATTCAGGTCAACGCCCAGCAAGGTAAGTGTATAATCAAACTTGTGTTTTTCCAACGGATTAAACTTGGTTTTCTTTTTCGTATTCAAAAAAATAATTATGCTATATCATAGTGTTTTTTTTTCCTTTTAGAGCAATTATAGTGTTGTTATTGCCGTCTCATCATGTCTTGCAATATGGTCGATCATCTCAGAGGGTTGGAGTTTTCCGTCTCTTTTTCTATACTAATTAGCTTCGATAATTATTTCGTGTATGATTGATTGAAAAAAGTCAAAACCTTTAACTTCTCTATATGAATAGAAGATCAAATCCTCCTAATAGTTTTGTGATTTTTTTCTACAGGCTTTTTGCTTTAAGAAAATTTGAATCATTTCTTGATTTGTTCGTGTAGCTATGGGTCATGGTAATTTTCTCTGTATAATTCGGCAGGCTTCGTGAGCATAGATTGTGGCATGGAAGGAGATTCCAGTTACAACGACACCGCCACCGGCATCGTATACGTACCGGACGCCAAATACATCGACTCGGGATCGAACCACAAAATTTCCAAGACTTACATGGACGCCACTACTCCAGCACAGGCCGAGACGCTGCGAAGCTTCCCAGATGGAGATCGCAATTGCTACACCATCGACGGAATAAACCAAGGAGAGAAGTACCTCATACGAGCTCTCTTCTTCCATGGCAATTACGATGGAGTAACTCCGGTTGCATTTGACCTTCATCTCGGGGTGAACACTTGGCGACGAGTGAATATTACTGAACCAACGGTATCACCTCGGGTGGAGATCTTGACTGTCGCTCGGCAGGATTATTTCTCAGTTTGTCTGGTGAACATTGGTTCTGGTACTCCATTCATTTCTGCGCTTGAGGTGAGGCGTATTGATGTCGCAGATGTTTACAAGGATGATGTGAATCAGTCCGACTCTCTCGTGCTTGTTGGTAGGCTGAATATGGGGGCTGCTGCTGCTCAAAAAATCATAAGGTTAGTGTTAGACTCGATCTCCAAGTCCTTATCAAGTATACGAAACAGCAAAAGAAAGTAAAAGCAGGACGAGCTATTTCTTCCTCCTCTGTCCTACGCTCTCGCACTGAGAATTCCTTCCTGCAATCTGAATGCTCTTGTCCGATCTCGTGAATGTTTGTGGTTGCGTACATATGTGTACAGGTATCCAGATGACGCCTACGATCGCAAGTGGGAGAGCTTTTCCTCTCCACCTCAATGGTCAGAGATAAATTCCTCGCAGCCGATTCAGAGGAGCCCAGGAGATGCCTTCCAAGTGCCTGCTGCTGTCATGGCCACCGCCGTGACGCCAAAAGATAACACTTCTTTGCTCTTCTACCTACCCTCGGAAGCCGGAGCCATCCGTCCAGTGTACTACATATACATGCACTTCGCGGACTTCGACCCCCTCAGCCAGACGGAGACGAGAAGGTTTGATGTGTACGTGAACGACCAACTAAAAGGGAGCGGCGTCAAACCGGAGTACCTCCTGTCGACTCATTTAAACATCACGTCTGAGCTCGGAACGGCGATCCGGTACGATTTTAGCTTGAACAGTACGAGCGGCTCGACCCTTCCCCCCATCCTCAATGCGGTAGAGGTCCACACCACTCTAACACTTCCCGACACAGCAACCGACAAAGATGACGGTACTTAATCTTGGCTTCCATTTTAGATTTAATGTTGCCTGTGAAACTATTTGGTCCACAAATAGTTAAGAGTGATCCTATATTTTAAAGCATGAAATAAATGAGCCAAAAGTTTTCCTTTATTTTTTTGCATGTTTCCCTTGTGAAAATGGCAGTGGATGCTATGATGAAGCTGAAGGATATGTATAAAATGACCACATGGCAAGGAGATCCATGCTCTCCGGAAAAGTATAGATGGAGTGAAGTAAGTTGTACCATCTCTGCCTCTGAACCCCCGAGGATCTCATCCTTGTAAGTTGCCTGATTTATGTGACACCCAGAAAGCCTCTTCTTGTTGATAATCTAAAAGAAAAGATTGATTTTTGTTACTTGTACCAAATAGTTCATCTCTCTCTATGCAGAAATCTTTCTTCTCATCGGCTGAGTGGTTCGATACCGACTATTCTAGGAAAACTCACTGCCATCAAGTCCCTGTGAGTGCAAAATTTCTTTCATCAATGGCCAATTCGAATTTTATGAGCTTATACTGTGGTAGGGAAATGCTGTCATGTGGTTGATCCAGAAAGAACAGGACTTTTAAGCCATCTTTGTTTAGTTTCCATCTGTTAGTCTTATGAACATCTTGCAGGTCAGAAACAATTCACCAGAGTCGTAATAGAACATGACACCAACAGCAAGAATAGTGTTGCTGGAAATGTTCTCTTGAGCAACGAAATGCATTGTATTTCATATACTATATGGCTTGTCACTCTCCTTTTTGTTCCAGGGACTTATCTTACAATGAGTTCACAGGGTCGATACCAAATTTCCTGGCTTCTATGCTGTCGCTTAACATGCTGTAAGCGTTTGGTAGTCTCTTGGACAAACTCCAGCATTTTGCTGGGATTTCTTTGATGGTTCAGAGTTATCTTTTTCATGCAGAAATTTGTCACACAACCAGCTCAGTGGGTCCATATCTGCTGCTCTCCATGATAGAAAACAAAATGGCTCACTTGATTTAGAGTATGTTTCAACAATTTAAGCGCCAGTTCGTGAGCAGTGATGGTGCCTTTGCATCTAATATGAGTTTTATTCTTCTGCAAGAACGGACGGTAATCCTCGTCTGTGCCCATATGGGGCTACGTGCAATTTTGTGGAGGAGAAGAAGAGCAAGAAGTTTGCAACGCCTGTTATTGTGGTGATTGCAATTATCGGAGCAGTCCTCGTAGTGTTGCTGATAGTATTATCGGTGTACTTGGCAAAGAGAAGACGACATAACACTCGACGATGTAAGTTATAATCTAATAATCTTCTACAAATAAGGTAGTAGCATCACCATACCTAACTGCATTAGATTCTTGGTGCTATCTGCTCCCCACAAGTACATTTCTTCTATATAAGTTCTACATGTTTATCTTACCTTTTCAGGTGCTCGGTGCACCTTGCATTGGTACATTGTGCATTGCCATCGGTTACTTACATTTCGTTGTATGTATCATGCAGCACAAGCGCCCAATAGCCCACTAAAGTTGGAAGAATTAAAGGCCATGGAAGATAAACCAGTTGGAGTTGACAGTCATCAGTTCACGTACGAGGAGTTGAAGAACATCACCAATAACTTTGGGAGGGTTTTGGGCAAAGGGGGATTCGGGACTGTTTACTACGGTCGATTACCGGACGATGGAACGGAAGTGGCAGTCAAAATTAGTTCCCGATACGCCGCCGCCACAGAAGCGACGACTTGGTCGTCTACGTCCCACACATCTGATTCTATGATGGGCGGCACCAAGGAATTTTTGGCCGAGGCATGTCATTCAATACTAGTATGCGATGACGATTTTTAACGTAATGATTGATTCTTTCATTCTGGTTTTGGTTGAGGTTTTGCAGGCATCGGTTCTATCAAGAATTCATCACAGAAACTTGGTGGGTTTGGTTGGATTCTGCAAGGACACCAAAGTTCTTGGAGTTGTTTATGAGTACGTAGCCCACGGAAGCCTCAGGGATAATCTTTCAGGTACCAAGACACTGAAAATGAAAAAAAAAAAAATCATTTCAAGTTGGAGTTGTTTAAGGCAGATCTTTCCAGGGAAAATATTGTCAAATAATGGAATTGCCAACCTTGATCATGTTGTTCACTAATTTTGCATCTGTGAAATAGATTTCTTGTTTGAACATGAAGCAGATGAACTATTTTTCAGGTTGCAACATAGATTAGTATTTTCTTGTATTGAAAGTCTTATGTAATATTATACATTACAGAGTTCATTTATTTTTGTTTCAGAGAAAGCTGGTGGAGGAGGCTTAAACTGGAGACAACGTCTTCGGATTGCAATTGAAACTGCGTCAGGTTAATCTCACAGTACTATCGCCACAACTCTTGAACTATGTAGCTAATGATCAAGTTACAAACAGGGTTGGAGTATCTGCACAAGGGATGCAGACCGCCTATCATTCATCGAGATGTGAAGACCAGCAACATTCTCTTAGACCACAACCTGGAAGCCAAAATAGCAGACTTTGGGCTATCAAAATCTTTCCAAACTGATGCCAACACTCATGTCTCCACTGACGTGGTCATAGGCACACCAGGATACGTAGATCCAGAGTGAGTTCTGCTTTCGATATTGAGCTTTATCAGCTTGACGAATGTCGATCGATCATATTAAATTCTAATGTGTGCTTCGTTTCAGGTACCATAACACATACCAACTGAACGAGAAAAGTGATGTATATAGCTTTGGAGTTGTTCTTCTGGAGCTCGTGACAGGGCTATCCCCGGTGTTGAGGTACCCAGAAAGCGGTCACATAGTGCAATGGGTGCGGCAGAGGCTAACCAAAGCAGACATCAGTGAAGTTGTGGATTCAAGACTGGAAGGGCAATATGATATCAACTCTATCGTAAAGGTCATAGATATAGCTATGAGTTGTATCAACACGGATGGAAGTAAGAGGCCGACAATGTCTGAAGTGGTGATGCAGTTGAAGGAGAGTCTGCAAGTAGAGGCGAGTCAGGAGAGAGGTAATAGCAATGGCAATTTCGTGGTGGGAGTTTACAAGAGTCCGAGTGTCTCAGTTGAGATGGGACGTTTAGACATGGCGAATACCGTAAGCGGTCCAATGGCAAGATAGTGGCATCGAAATGCATGGATGCATTTTGTGGAAGAAGACTATATGGTGGTGCATGATGTCTGCATTATTTATAATTCATTTTGCTAGTCTCGGTGCCCCTGAATGTGGCGATGGAAAACGAGATTGTTTATTTGGTGTTGTGAAGGCTTTGGGTCGATGGATCAAGATTAATGATCCTTCTTTGAAATTGGAATGCGATCGTTTTGTCCGGATTTGTGTTGAGATCGATTTATCTTCTCCACTCCATCAATTGGTAGTTTTAGATTTGCTTGCACGAAAGCCACCCTTCAATCTGCTTTCAGCCACAAGCTCTTGGTTACCCGTCTGATGTCCGCTGTGCAACCTTCCACTATCGAGCATGCCCGGTCGGAGGAGGAAGGGGAGGTGTCGCCGTCACCGTAGAATTGATTAATTGCATGTTCAATCTCATCCCATTACATTCCTTGAGTCGTTTTACTTGGTTGGCTAGTGATGTTCTCAAGAGGATCACAGATTGCAGCTTTAGGGGTCTTCGTTTGGTTGCTTGGGATAAGATTATCCTTTGTAAGCATAAAGCTGGCTTAGATATTAAATATTTGTATTTGATGAGTCTGTTTTGTAAGCTCAATCTTGACTTTTATAAGTAGGTTATGGGTTTAGTCTTGACTTATGACGGAACCAAAATTTTTGATGATATTTTATAGGAGAAGGGTCTCTAATGGATTGGATGGTCCTCTTCTTATGTTGGAATAAATTGAATTACAATTGAATTATGTTGGGGGAGGTGTTAGTTTTATATTACTCAATGTAAGTGCTAAGCTTATTTTTGCTGGATGTTAGTTTTTAGAGAAAGTGGAGATATTATATTACCAAACTATGACAGTCTTAGTTGGATTGAAAGCGATTATGGTTGAAAGATTTTGACAAGTGGATGTGGAATCTGATTTATTTATCATTATCGGTACTTTAAAATATATTTTACTTGCTCCATGATCCACTAAAAATGTTATTTTGCATATTTGGGCTTCGTTAGATTATTTTGATGTATGTAATTTTTTCTATTTATATAGGGAGTATAATAAGGAGGTTAATTGGTTGGCTAAGTATGTTAGGGAGTCTCAATCTTCTATATTTTAGAGAGAGGAGAGTGACCGCTAGAGTGTCTTTTGTAGCCATTTGATATAGTCAATGAAGTCGAATTTCTTAAAAATAAATATATTTTTTCTCTCTCTTAACAAAAGTAAATGAGGAAAGTAATATTTTATGATAAATTATTAGTCTTTATTAGATAATCTAATTGATACCTTTGTAATTTTCAAGTTATCTTTATATGAATCTAAGGTTAAAATTTGAATATATGTGTATCATATAATATATTAATTATAAATTTAAAATTATTATATAATTATCTAATACGTAAGAGCTTGTAAAACTATGTGAAGGGTACGTTTGACAATTGCTCCTTAGATGCTTAAATTAGTAATTCAAGAGGAATCTAGGTAAAATTATATACTTATTTGAGAAAAATTTTAAAAATACATCTAAGACATTTTTACATGAGCATTAAAATTAAGGGAGGAGTTAATCTAAAGAAATAGTTATATGAAATCATTAGATATTATTTAACTGATTATCACTCATGTGAATGAGACGAAAGAGTTGAGTAATGCATTAAATTAGTAGTTATAAAAAATTAGATTATGACATATAACCTATATACAAAACGAATTAAATTTAAAAAGCACTATAGACAAAATAGAAGAAGTCAAGGATGCACAATTTCTTTATCAATTTGATGGGCAATTCAAAAATAACCTTTATTGTCTGTTTTGCACATTAGTCCTCTTTAAGTTTTACAATTATAATTAGAGCCATAAATTAAGAGAAAGTATTAGTATCCCCACTACCTTACACCCAAATGAAAAAGGAAAGTGATATATTTGTATCACTATAAAAGGACTTGAGAAACTTTTCTCCGAGAGCATCGATACTACTGGTCGCTTGAAGAAAATTTTATTGTTGAAAATACATATGAGAGGAGAACACAAACCAATTCTTCTACCAAGTTTATTATCGATGTCAATGGAGGTAGACTTAGTCCAAGATTAACTAATCCTCTACGTTATTAAATGTGCAACTTGATCAGTCTCCGTATAGATACGAGTAAAAACACATTACGATGAGTGTTCTTGTAACTATGTGCTTATGCCTTCATCAAAATAGGTCATAATCATGATGGACTAATATTTTAATATGAGGCTCCACTTTGACTTGGTAAAGGCCTTTGATCAAAGAGATAAGGGTCGACTGAGATACATAACAAACCCATAGTTGATATTACAACTGTTGTTAAAAAATATCATTACAACTTAGCAAAAAAAGGAACCCCAATTAGCGCTTTAAACAATCCACTTTGAAGTATATGTTATGGACATTGATCAATATAATACACGAGTAATTGTCACAAAAAAGAATTAATTTAACCAAACATTATTAGTATGTGTGTATATATATATATATATACATCATGAAAAAACTTACTGGAATTCCATTTTTTTTTTATATATTCGTAAAACAGGGAAGAAGGCCAAAAGGTCCATTTTGTAAACCGGAAAGTCGTCTCAAGTAAATGGATCTTCCCAGTTAAAAAAACAACGAAGGATGGTGACATATATGAGATAAAAAATTGAAGTTAGATCAAACGATGAGAACTATAAAAAAAGCCGGAGGTTGCTGATGTTTCTCTTTCTTGGGTCGGTAGCCTGCTTGCATAAGTTGAATTTGGTGCAGTTTGCATTTGTTTTAACTGAGAAAGACCACGTATTCATGATCTCATGCATAAGTTTATACAATCATGTTGCAGGCAGGCAAGCATGCATGTATTTATGCATAAGTTTATACAATCATGTTGCAGGCAAGCATGCATGCATGTATTTAACACCCCCCTCTCTCTCTCTCTCTACATACGTATATATCTTTCTCTCTGTCTACCTCTTTTGGCATTCACGTTTTTATATTTCTTGATAATGAAGTTTGGTAGCAATTAGGTGACTCTACAGATAAAAAGGGCGGGTCTTCAACCATGATGCCGTGTCTCTCTGATTCTGCTCGCCCAGACACAAAAATGAGATCTCTTATCTTTCTAGGCTTCTTGGCAGCAGCAATTCAGGTTGATGCCCAGCAAGGTAAGCATATAATCAAACTCGGTGTTTTTTTTTTTTAGAGCAATTATAGTGCTGTTATTGCCGTCTCATCATGTCTTGCAATATGGTAGATCATCATCTCTCTGCCCCAGTCGGAGGAGGGTTGGGAGTTTTCCATCTCTTTTTTACATACTAATTAGCTTTGATAATTATTTCGTGTATGATTGATTGATAATAATTTTGTTCCTTTTTTCCATTTTGATGGCCAAGATTTTAAGATGCTTAAATAATGCAATGGGCTGTCTCGGTTTTGTGCACGTTAGATTCATTTGTTGGCTATGAACTTGATGATCTTATATCTTGTTTATAGTCTATTATATGCTCCATATTTTACTTCTTTTTTTCCTCTTTCTATTTGGCAACTTTTGGGAATATTTTGGACATTAAAAAAGAACACACTCTGAATAAAAACTCAAAAAAGGACATATTTGTGTGATTGAAAAGGTCAAAACCTTTAACTTCTCTATATGCATAGAAGAAGATCAAATCCTACGACTTCTCTACATAACTCCTCCTAATAATTTGCTTTGCTAATTTTGTGTGTATGATTTCGTAGGCTTCTTGAGCATAGACTGTGGCATGGAAGGAGATTCCAGTTACAACGACACCGCCACCGGCATCGTATACGTACCGGACGCCAAATACATTGACTCGGGAGTGAACCACAAAATTTCCAAGACTTACATGGAAGCTACTGCTGCTCCAGCGCAGGCCGAGACACTACGAAGCTTCCCGAATGGATCTCGCAATTGTTACACCATCGGCGGAATAAAGCAGGGCGAAAAGTACCTCATACGAGCTCTGTTGTTACATGGCAGTTACGATGGACTGCCTCCGGTTGTCTTTGACCTTCATCTTGGGGTGAACTTTTGGCAATCGGTGAATATTACTGATGCTTCAGTTCTACTTCAGGCCGAGATCATCACTGTCGCTCAGGAGGATTATTTCTCGGTTTGTCTGGTTAACACTAATTCTGGTACCCCTTTCATTTCTGCGCTTGAGGTGAGACAAATTAGTAGCACAGATGTTTACAGGGATGTGAATCAGACCAACTCCCTGGTGCGTGGCACTAGGCTGAACATGGGAGACGCTCAGAACATCATAAGGTGAGTGTTGTTCCTCACTGGTTCAGTGATCATGCAAAGATTCTTGATTTTGAAGTCCTTATCATATGAAGCAAAAAAATCAACCTCCTCTTCAATCAATCTTTTGATACAGTGGGCTCTAAGACTACCGGATCGAGATAGGAGTTCATTGTTTTGTTATTTATTTTTCTTTCTCCTCTTGCTCGAACGTTCTTCTCAATTAGCCACAGTTCTTTCAGTCGACCACTGTCTCTCATGAGCGCGCCATATACAGAATGAATGATCCGCAATCAGAGTATTCTTGAGCAGACTCACGCTGTGCACAAAGGAGTTTTCATTTCTTTTTTCCTTGGTTGTAGGATCACCTGATGAACTGTTTGTTTGTGGTCGTACATATATATATAGGTACCCGGATGATGCTTATGATCGCTTCTGGACGCCCTTCTCCTATTTGCCGTACTGGTTCAACATAAATTCCTCGGAGACAATTCAGAGAAACCCAGGAGATGAATTCCAAGTGCCTGGTGCCGTCATGGCCACCGCCGTCACGCCAAGTGATAACACTTCGTTGCTGCTTTTGATGTCCGCCAAACCGGGACCCGTCCGTCCAGAGTACTACGTCTACATGCACTTCGCGGACTTCGACGCCCCCAGCCCCAACCACACTAGAATGTTAGACGTGTACGTGAACAACGAACTCAAAGCGAGCAACTTCCAACCGAATTATCTCCTGTCAACTCATATAAGTCTCACGTATGACCTCGGGACGGCGGTCAAGTACGACATTGACTTGAACCATTCGGGTAGCTCGACCCTTCCCCCCATCCTCAACGCGATAGAGATCTACACCCTCCTTTCACTTCCGGGCACAGCAACCTACGAAAATGATGGTAGTTTATCTTGGCTTACGCATTTAGTTTAATGTCGTGTAGTCCTGTTTCAGCTAAGGCTTCCAGTCTTTTTCTTCGCCGAGTTCCTCTTTCTCTCTGTGTTTTTTATGAAGGCGAGACTTCAAAACTCGTAAGACGTGATTTCGGACTCTTTGATCTTAAATGATACATTTATAGGATGAGGTTTAGAGTATATAATATCCATGATAAACTGTTGGTGAGCACTGTCCGAATTTAATATCTTGTCAATTAATGAGATACGAGTTTTCCATTATTTTTATGAATTCGGACTTGCCCAGCATCATGCTTCTCTTGTGAATGTGTCAGTGGATGCTATGATGAATCTGAAGAACATGTATAAAATGACCAAATGGCAAGGGGATCCATGCTCGCCGGAGAAGTTTTCATGGAGTGGGATAACCTGTTCCTTCTCTAGCTCCGAACAACGCCAAAGGATCACATCCTTGTAAGTTCCCCTGTTTGTGGAAGACCCAAACCTCTTCTTATCCAATTTTTGATAACCAGAGAAAAAGGTTAGATTTTGTTGCTTACACTAATTCATCTTCTTTTGCAGAAACCTATCCTCTCTTGGGCTGAATGGCACGATACCAAGTGATCTAGCAAAGCTCACTGCCATCAAATCCTTGTGAGTTTGGCCATCATTGACGATCTTGAGTTTTGTCAGCTATCACTGAACTAGGGAAATACTGCCGGTGGTTGATCGAGCATGAACAGGACTCAGAGTCAGCTAGTTAACTAGAATTTCTATTTGCTACCTTCTTTCTGCTACACCGAGTAACATCTTGCAGATGAGAAACAGTCACGAGTGTTCTATCGCTAGAAATATTCTTCTTGATCACAGTGTTTTCTTATGCAATAAAATGCACCGTGCTTCATAAACTATCGGGCTTATTTTCTCTGTTTTTGTTTCAGGGACTTATCGTATAATAATTTCACAGGTCCAATACCAAGTTTTCTAGCCAATTTGGAGTCACTTAGCATGCTGTAAGCATTTAGAAGTCTCTTGGAAACCTGAACATTCTATTTGTATAGTTCAGAATCATCTTTTTTTCATGCAGAAATTTGTCACACAACCAACTCAATGGATCTATACCTGATGATCTCTATGACAGACAAAAGAATGGCTTATTTCTTTTAAAGTAAGTCTCATCAATTCAGACCCAAACTCATTTTCAAGTGCATTGTGAGTAACGATGATGCTTATTTCCAATGGATTCTATTCTTTTGCAAGAACGGACAACAACCCTCAACTGTGCCAGCATGGGGCTACATGTAATGTTGGTGTGGACGATGAGAAAAAGAGCAAGAAGATTGCCACGCCTGTTATTGTGGCTATTGCGGTGATCGGAGCAGTTCTAGTAGTATTACTGATCCTATTTTTGGTGCACTTGGCAAAGAGAAGACGACGTAACGCTCCACGATGTAAGTTACAATCTACTAATCTTCTACAAGTACGGTAGTAGCTTCACCAAACTCGACTGCACTATATTTCGTTCTATGCATCCTGCAGCGCAAACGCCCGCTAGTCCACTAAAGTTGGACGAATGTGATCATGCAAAGATTCTTGATTTTGAAGTCCTTATCATATGAAGCAAAAAAATCAACCTCCTCTTCAATCAATCTTTTGATACAGTGGGCTCTAAGACTACCGGATCGAGATAGGAGTTCATTGTTTTGTTATTTATTTTTCTTTCTCCTCTTCTTCTCAATTAGCCACACTTCTTTCAGTTGACCACCGTCTCTGATGAGCACGCCATATATAGAATGAATGATCCGCAATCAGAGTATTCTTGAGCAGACTCACGCTGTGCACAAAGGAGTTTTCATTTCTTTTTTCCTTGGTTGTAGGATCACCTGATGAACTGTTTGTTTGTGGTCGTACATATATATATAGGTACCCGGATGATGCTTATGATCGCTTCTGGACGCCCTTCTCCTATTTGCCGTACTGGTTCAACATAAATTCCTCGGAGACAATTCAGAGAAACCCAGGAGATGAATTCCAAGTGCCTGGTGCCGTCATGGCCACCGCCGTCACGCCAAGTGATAACACTTCGTTGCTGCTTTTGATGTCCGCCAAACCGGGACCCGTCCGTCCAGAGTACTACGTCTACATGCACTTCGCGGACTTCGACGCCCCCAGCCCCAACCACACTAGAATGTTAGACGTGTACGTGAACAACGAACTCAAAGCGAGCAACTTCCAACCGAATTATCTCCTGTCAACTCATATAAGTCTCACGTATGACCTCGGGACGGCGGTCGCGTACGACATTGACTTGAACCATTCGGGTAGCTCGACCCTTCCCCCCATCCTCAACGCGATAGAGATCTACACCCTCCTTTCACTTCCGGGCACAGCAACCTACGAAAATGATGGTAGTTTATCTTGGCTTACGCATTTAGTTTAATGTCGTGTAGTCCTGTTTCAGCTAAGGCTTCCAGTCTTTTTCTTCGCCGAGTTCCTCTTTCTCTCTGTGTTTTTTATGAAGGCGAGACTTCAAAACTCGTAAGACGTGATTTCGGACTCTTTGATCTTAAATGATACATTTATAGGATGAGGTTTAGAGTATATAATATCCATGATAAACTGTTGGTGAGCACTGTCCGAATTTAATATCTTGTCAATTAATGAGATACAAGTTTTCCATTATTTTTATGAATTCGGACTTGCCCAGCATCATGCTTCTCTTGTGAATGTGTCAGTGGATGCTATGATGAATCTGAAGAACATGTATAAAATGACCAAATGGCAAGGGGATCCATGCTCGCCGGAGAAGTTTTCATGGAGTGGGATAACCTGTTCCCTCTCTAGCTCCGAACAACGCCAAAGGATCACATCCTTGTAAGTTCCCCTGTTTTTGGAAGACCCAAACCTCTTCTTATCCAATTTTTGATAACCAGAGAAAAAGGTTAGATTTTGTTGCTTACACTAATTCATCTTCTTTTGCAGAAACCTATCCTCTCTTGGGCTGAATGGCACGATACCAAGTGATCTAGCAAAGCTCACTGCCATCAAATCCTTGTGAGTTTGGCCATCATTGACGATCTTGAGTTTTGTCAGCTATCACTGAACTAGGGAAATACTGCCGGTGGTTGATCGAGCATGAACAGGACTCAGAGTCAGCTAGTTAACTAGAATTTCTATTTGCTACCTTCTTTCTGCTACACCGAGTAACATCTTGCAGATGAGAAACAGTCACGAGTGTTCTATCGCTAGAAATATTCTTCTTGATCACAGTGTTTTCTTATGCAATAAAATGCACCGTGCTTCATAAACTATCGGGCTTATTTTCTCTGTTTTTGTTTCAGGGACTTATCGTATAATAATTTCACAGGTCCAATACCAAGTTTTCTAGCCAATTTGGAGTCACTTAGCATGCTGTAAGCATTTAGAAGTCTCTTGGAAACCTGAACATTCTATTTGTATAGTTCAGAATCATCTTTTTTTCATGCAGAAATTTGTCACACAACCAACTCAATGGATCTATACCTGATGATCTCTATGACAGACAAAAGAATGGCTTATTTCTTTTAAAGTAAGTCTCATCAATTCAGACCCAAACTCATTTTCAAGTGCATTGTGAGTAACGATGATGCTTATTTCCAATGGATTCTATTCTTTTGCAAGAACGGACAACAACCCTCAACTGTGCCAGCATGGGGCTACATGTAATGTTGGTGTGGACGATGAGAAAAAGAGCAAGAAGATTGCCACGCCTGTTATTGTGGCTATTGCGGTGATCGGAGCAGTTCTAGTAGTATTACTGATCCTAACACAACCAACTCAATGGATCTATACCTGATGATCTCTATGACAGACAAAAGAATGGCTTATTTCTTTTAAAGTAAGTCTCATCAATTCAGACCCAAACTCATTTTCAAGTGCATTGTGAGTAACGATGATGCTTATTTCCAATGGATTCTATTCTTTTGCAAGAACGGACAACAACCCTCAACTGTGCCAGCATGGGGCTACATGTAATGTTGGTGTAGACGATGAGAAAAAGAGCAAGAAGATTGCCACGCCTGTTATTGTGGCTATTGCGGTGATCGGAGCAGTTCTTGTAGTATTACTGATCCTATTTTTGGTGCACTTGGCAAAGAGAAGACGACCTAACGCTCCACGATGTAAGTTACAATCTACTAATCTTCTACAAGTACGGTAGTAGCTTCACCAAACTCGACTGCACTATATTTCGTTCTATGCATCCTGCAGCGCAAACGCCCGCTAGTCCACTAAAGTTGGACGAATTAAAGGCCATGGAAGAAAAACCAGTTGGAGTTGACGGTCGTCGGTTCACGTACGAGGAATTGAAGAACATCACGAATAACTTTGGGAGGGTTTTGGGCAAAGGGGGATTTGGGACTGTTTATTACGGTCGATTACCGGATGGAACGGAAGTGGCAGTCAAAATTAGTTCTCGATACACCACCGCAGAGGCGATGGCTTGGTCGCCTATGTCCCAAACATCTGATTCTGTAATGGCCGGCATCAAGGAGTTTCTGGCCGAGGCATGTCATTCAATAATAAATACTACTGTAGAACGTGATGGCGATTTTCAACTTAATGATATTTATATTTTTGAGGTTGCAGGCATCGCTTTTATCAAGAATTCATCACAGAAACTTGGTCAGTTTGATCGGATGCTGCATGGACAACAATGTTCTTGGTCTCGTTTATGAATATGTAGCCGAAGGAACTCTCAAGGATCATCTTTCAGGTAGCAAGACTTTCAAACCTGAGTTGCTTCAAGAAAACCTTTTCACCTCCACTTTTTTCAGTGATATTGTTCGTTCTGGTTTCGCAAAATCCTTACTTGCGTAACACTGCACACGAAGGGGATGAATTATGGTGCAAATGTTACTTTTTGTTTCAGATAAAGCTGGTGGAGGTTTAAATTGGAGGCAACGTCTTCATATTGCGATTGAAACCGCGCTAGGTTTATCCACATTCGCAACCTTCCTCTTGTACTTCTCACAGTACTATTGCCACAACTCTTGAACTGTATAGCTAATGATCAAGTTACAAACAGGGTTGGAGTATCTGCACAAGGGATGCAGACCGCCTATCATTCATCGAGACGTGAAGACCAACAACATTCTCTTAGACCACAACCTGGAAGCCAAAATAGCAGACTTCGGGCTATCCAAAGCTTTCCAAACTGACGCCAGCACTCATGTCTCTACCGACGTGGTTGTAGGCACACCAGGATACGTAGATCCAGAGTGAGTTCTCCTTCCCATATTATTGAGCTTATCTGCTAAACCGATGTCGGTCAGATTAAGTAGTAACGTATGCTTCGTTTCAGGTACCACAACACGTTCCAGCTGAACGAGAAAAGTGATGTATATAGCTTTGGAATTGTTCTTTTGGAACTCGTGACAGGGCAACCCCCTGTGTTTAGGTCCCCAGAAAGCGGTCACATAGTGCAATGGGTGCGGCAGAGGCTAACCAAAGCAGACATCAGTGAAGTTGTGGATTCAAGACTGGAAGGACAATATGATATCAACTCTGTCGTAAAGGTGATAGATATAGCTATGAGTTGCATCAACACAGATGGAAGTAAGAGGCCGACAATGTCTGAAGTGGTGATGCAGTTGAAGGAGAGTCTGCAAGTAGAGGCGAGTCAGGTGAGAGGTAATAGCAATAGCGATTTGGTGGAGGGAGGAGTTTGCAAGAGTCCGAACAACTCAGTTGAGATGGCACGTTTAGACGTGACAAATATCATGATTGGTCCAATGGCAAGATAGTGGCATCATCTTAGTGACTGCGTTGTGGATGTGCATTCAGTGAACAAGTGGTGTGGTGGTGCAAGATGTTCCAACTCGAAGTGTTCTGTTGGCTTGCTTTGCTGTGTAATAAGATAGGAATTCTTGACAACACAATATTTTTGGATATAGATGCGTTACACAGTTTATCAGATCCACTGAAGTTGAGTTCGTGCTCATATCACACTCAGCCATGTATCAATGTTTGGATGCAATCCACATGCTTATAAATAATATGTTATCATCATTTTTTAACATCTTCCATGTTTCTGTGTGATCACATGAAATGTTTTCTTCACCGTTCTTCTCATCTCAATGATCCTGTTATCATACACTCAAATGAAGGGGAAATTATATACGCGGATCCCTAACATCGTCTGATAATAAAAATATTAATTTATTTAGCCCATTATGATAAGAGACTATTTGGTCGGTTAATTATTAGTACAACCCATTGGTAGCGAGGAATTATCTGCTTTGGACGATGGACGTACCTATACAATTTTGTTCTTTCGGAGTATGTGAACTCTAAAAGGCACATCTGAGAGTAAGAGAGACCCGACAAACTTATGAGTCATTAGTTCTCATACTCCTCAACCAATGTAGAATGTAGGATTAAATGATTTTATCAATGCTCTCTCCCGTAGGGGAGCCAAGAACTAGTCGAGATTGAGAGGAAAAATTTTCGACTCAACCTCTCTTAAGCTTACGTTAGTGTTGTGTGGAAAAAGGGGTTGAATATCCCAAGTGCCTCTCTTGATGCCAATTGGGAGGTTGGCTTTTATGCCTACAAACGAGGGTCGATCATACATAATCAGTTAATGGCGATCGACCCCTCTGGCGACGACTTGTACCTCCTGTGCAAGCATCGATCGACTTGCACGAATCCACGCGATGCGTTTTGAGCTTTTCGGAGCGGCTTTGTGCTATGTGGCGCCATCTTATATGGCCTTGGACATTGCGGGACAAACGATTGTCTCACGCGAGTCCGAGGTGCCACGTCGACATGATGTACCATATCAGCCCTGAGACTCCATGTTGATACTGATGTGGTTACTGACTATTGCTGTGGGGGGTGGCCCTAAAATATACCCTATCACATCCTCAATTCATTTACTAAATCAAATGAGCACTGTCTAAACGGTTTACTTGGACTCGGTCGCCACGTTTAAATTATAAAGTCAATAGTCATGTGTAGTTGAGATCTTGAAGCAACAGAATATTAAAGCTTTGGAATTAAATCCCAATAAAAAAATATAGCATACTGAATCAATGCTGTTGATCAATTCCATGGTTCTGGATTTTGGTGACGCTTGCACTAATATAATGTATAGCTCATGAATACAATAAATTCTCTATGCTGAGATATCCTCTTGGTTCTAAAAAAAAAGGAAAGATGTCCTAAATTCTAGTTGTTTTTTGTTCCTACATTCTATCAATCACAAGGTGTCTCCGGTCGATGGATCTTCCAAGTTGGAAGAGAAACAAGGATGCTTATATCAGTATGATCAAAGTTTTGAAGTTAGAACAAGCAATGAGAAGTACAGAAAAGTTCGCCAATCGAAAGCACTCATTTGGTGCCATTTAACGCACTGTTACAGGGGACTACAAGATCAAGATAACATCAAGCTGTTTAGGTGAAAGAAGGACGTTTCCTAATCATGGTGGGGGGGGGGGGGGGTGGTTGGAGAGACTCTTGACGGGTTCTCTTTCTTTGAGCAGCAGCCTGTTGCTTAAGTTGACTCTGGTGCAGATTGCATTTGTTTAACTGAGATATGATCTCATGGATAAGTTTACACAAGCATGTTGCTTGCATTCTAAAGTTTATCCATCAGAAGTTTCGTAGCAAGTGAGTCACCCTATCTATAAATAGACACAGCTCGAACCATGGCTGGTTACTCCTGCAAGCCAGTACACAAGATGAGGTCTCTTATTTTTCTAGGTTTCTTGGCGGTAGCTCTGCAGGTTAATGCCCAACAAGGTGCGTAGCAAGTGTTCCCATCCTCCAACTTTACATCAAAGCATAGTAGACTTTCATAGGTAAATCATCTTAATATTTCTGTATTATTCTTTCTACAGGTTTTGTGAGCATAGACTGTGGCATGGATGGATCTACGAGTTACACTGATACCGTCACGGGAATCACATACGATCCAGATGCGAAATATATCAACACGGGGGTAAACTACAAAATCAACAAGAAATACTTACAAGCAGATACTCCAGTGCAGGCCGAGACGCTGCGAAGCTTCCCTAATGGATCTCGCAATTGCTACACGATCAAAGGAATAATCCAAGGAGATAAATACCTGATACGAGGTTTGTTCTTTCATGGCAATTATGATGGACTGACCCCGGTTGCATTCGAAATCCATCTTGGGATGACCTTTTCGCGACTAGTGAATATTACTGAGCCATCGGATCTAATATGGGGGGAGCTTATCACTGTTGCTCAGGACAATTCTTTCTCGGTGTGTTTGGTCAATATTAATTATGGTACTCCTTTTATTTCTGCGCTTGAGTTGCGACATATTGGTAGCAAAGACGTTTACAAAGATGTGACTCAGACCAACTCCCTGCTGCTATATGCTAGGGCTAATATGGGAGCTGCTGCTCAAGACATAAGGTAAGCTCCAGATTGTTCTATGAGTAACATATATAATTAAATTAAGGGAATGAAACCTTATAAGAAACTATGACCTTAGTTATTTGGGCACTGAGATCTTAAGTCCTTTCTGAGAAAGGGTCTCTAAGATTGTTTTGCCTCCTCTCTTCCTCATCGTTTTTTAGAATTAGCCGTAGCTTTAGCTGACTTATCCCTCTCTATCTCTCTCAAGGCGTGTATTATTGGATTTTCTATATTTTAAAAAATATAACATATAAATCTCTTTCATCACGTTAGAGTTAACAGACGTTAAAGTCTACTTACATGACATATTGATTTATAATAAACTATTAATATAATGACATATATAATTTATGATTAAGGTTCATTTTAGCCTTTGTGATTTTGGCCATAAACCTCTTAAACTCTTATGGTTCACTCATATTTAAAATAATTCATATATTTAAAAAAAATAACATATAAGCCCCTCCCTTTAAGTCAGAGTTAATAGATGTCAGAATCTACTTACGTGACATGCTGACTTATAATAAATTATTAATATAATGACATATGTAATTTAAGTTAAAAAAAAAACTAAGGCCTCCAATAATGATGGGAGGAGGCATCGTCGTGGAAGCAACCACTAACAGTAGCACCGAGTCATTGTTACCTAATAGGGCATCATATGCACATAGCTTCTCTCGTATTGACGACAAGTTCAGGAGCTTTCGATCCTACCTCAAGTGAATGTGTGTCAACAAGACTGGCGCTAGGCACACAATGGTCTCCTGATCCCATCTTTCTTCTCCTCGACATCTTTGTTCCCATCGCCTCCCACTTTATCTTTTCCTGCACCCTTACCTATCGCGTCTATGACGTGGTGGTCCAGCTTTCCCTCACCTCTGCCTTCGATCTATCATACCTATGCTTCTCCGCCTTCGTCCATCGCTACGGCCTCTATCGCTTTCTCTTCCTCAATAAGCTAATCAGGGAGAGCGAGCGAGTGGGGGAGGGCTATATGGACCAGCTCAATAACTCCTTTTATCTGCTCTCTATCTTCATAATGTCGTGTTTCGCGGGAAATGTGTCTTATAAGATTTGGTGGTATTTATTGGGATCGAAACGAGTGTTGTTCACGGTAGTGGGCAACGCCGTGGTGGCATACGCCCTAGAGCTGGCGAGTTGGATCTACCGGATGTCACTCGCCAGCTCCATGGTGCATGCCACCACGGGAGAGGTTTATATGTTATGTTTTTAAAAATATATAGATTATTTTAAATATAAATAAATCATAAAAACTTAAGAGATCTATACTCAAAATTATATGAATTAAAATAAACCTTAACCCAATATTATTCATGTTCTGAGTAAACTGTTTATGTTTGCAAACATATAAGGTATCCAGATGATGCCTATGATCGGATCTGGCAGCCGCTCGTGGAACCAACTGTATGGGCCGACATAAAGTCCTCGCAGCCGATTCAGACGAGCCCAGGAGATGCCTTCCAAGTGCCTGCTGCTGTCATGGCCACCGCCGTGACGCCGGCAAATGACACTTCTTTGACCTTCTACGTCGGAGTGGGCAGCGGGGTCGTCTACTACGTCTACATGCACTTCGCGGATTTTAACGCCCTCAGCCAGACCGAGAATAGAATGTTTCATGGGTTCGTGAACGACGAACGCAAAGTGAGCAGCTTCAAACCGGAGTATCTCCAGTCAACTCATATAAGCCTAAAAGTCACGTCCGCCCTCGGGACGGAGGTCGCCGACAAGTTTACCTTGACCAGCACAAGTAGCTCGAGCTTTCCTCCCATCCTCAATGCGATAGAGGTCTACGGCGTCGTCCCACTGCAATAGAGACCTACAGGGCACAGCAACCTACGTACAGAGATGATGGAAGTTGATCTTGTGGGTAACGCATTAAGGTTAATGTTGTGTGGTTAATCCGAGTGTACTTTTGATGACAGAATAAGTAATAAGTCAACTTTCCTTGTATTTTTCCAAAAGTTGTCAGTCTCTACTAGCATATCAGCTTTGATTGGCTCTTCTCAGGACTTCCCAAGCTTCCTTATCTGCAACAGTGGGGCAAAAAACATAAATCTTATTTTATATGATTCTTCCTTATCTACAATGATATTTCGTAGGAGAAGGTTCCCTTGTTGGAATAAATTAAATTACAATGGTTCAAGGGGAAGGGGATAAGGGTGAGTACTAGTTATATATTACCTAATATGAGTGTTAAACTTATTTTTGCTGGATAAAGGAGATGTATTATACTGTAAGGCTATGATAGTCTTAGCTGGATTGCAAACAGATTGTAGAATCTAATTAAGTGGATGTGAAATCTGATTCATTGATCATTATCAATATTTAAAAACATATTTTGCTTGCTCCATAATTCATTAAAAATATTATTTTATATATTTGAGTGGTCAAGTATATTAGAGAGTCTTAATCTTCCATATTTTAGAGAGGGGAGTGGCCCTCTTAACTAAGTTTTTTGATCATGCTAGGAGTATCTTTTGTAATCCTTTGATATAGTTAATGAAGTTTAGTTTCTTTGAAAAAAGAAATTTTCTCTCTTTCTTTCTCTCTCTTCACACAAAAGTAAATAATAATAAAAAATTTGTACCTTACAATAAATTGTTAAAGTCTTTATTAGATAATCTAGTCGATACCTTTGTAATTCGCAAGTTATCTTGGTATGAATATAATGTCAAAATCTAAATATATGTATATCATATAATACATTAATTATATATTTAAAATTATTACATAATTATCTAACCAGTGAGAAATGGTATGCTTGGCAATTGCTTGTTAGGTGCTTAAATTAGTAATGCAAGTAGGGGAATCGAGGTGAAATTATATGTACTCAAGTTGTTTGGGGAAATCTTTTAGAAATACAAGACCTTTTTATAGAGTGTCAGGTAACTATTAAAATTAAGCGATGAGTTTATGTAAAGAAATAGTGATATGAAATCATCATATATTACGTATTACATGGGTGATATAAATGATAAACTTTATGGTTGTCACATTTATGACTCATATGAATAAGATGAGGGAGTTAAGGGATGTATTAAATTAGTGCTTATCTGGATGTGATTTTTAATCGATATGGTGGACTGAGTAGGCATCCGATGAGATATGGACATGTAATTGGATTGTCTACATGTGAGACCTTTTATCAAAACTTATAATCAATTAGCTCATGAAGTATATATAATATGATTAATAAATTTAATGATATACATCCCAATCCAATTAGCATATATTCAAAATAAATTAAATTTAAATGATGCTAATACAAAAGGATGCACAATTTCTTTATCAATTTGAAGGGAAATTCAAAAATAACCTTATTATCTCTTTTGCACATTAGTCCTCTTTAAGTTTTACATTTACAATTAGGTCCATAAATTAAGAGGAAGTACTAGGATACGTTTCTCCGAAAACATTGATACTATTAAAGAAAATTTTATTGTTGGAAATACATGAGAACAGAAATCAATTCTTCTACGAAATCAAGTTTATTATCGAAGTCAATGGAGGTAGACTTAGTCTACCTCCATTTTGTTTTGCTGAGAAATCCAATTAACATGTATGCAAACAAAACAGTTTGCATTTGCTTAACTGAGAAAGACCACGTATTCATGATCTCAGGCATAAGCTTTTACAATCATGTATGTATTTAAACCCTCGCTCTCTCTCTCTCTCTCTCTCTCTCTCTCTCTCTATCTTTCT
>LVTN01000228.1:331666-366059 GCA_001649415.1 Musa itinerans | reverse complement strand
GTCTATAAATACCCTAGCTATTCCTGCATGGAGAAAAAAGAAAAGTGAACAAAAACTCTATGTTTCTAGAGTTGAAATCCCTTGTAAAATATAGTGTCCCTCCTCCTAAAGTTTAGAAACCATTCTAAGGGAGAGTGTGAAGGAAGCTTTGTAAAAAAGGGGTGTAAAGGTTCTCTCCTGAACCTGCAAAAGGAGAATAGAATTGTAAGAAGGAGGTTGATCTTCGCCTATTAAAGGAAGATCGTTAGTGGATGCTCGTGGCCTCGACGGAAGAGGAATCGGTGGAGTGGATGTAGGTCACGATGACCAAACTACTATGACTCAGTTTGCATTACTTCTTGCAATTTACATTTACTGCAAACTGCCCTTCTTTACTTACTTTACATCCACTACACTCTTCCGTATACTTTCAAGTTAACATCTTCCGAAACGGGTTTAATCGCAATGAGATTTTCAAACTGACGTAATTTTTACTACTGCACTAATTCACCCCCCCCTCTTAGTGTCGACTCATTTCTAACAACCCATAGACAGTGGACCACTGTTGTTATCTTCTCATGCACTATATACTATCATTTGATCTCGTTGAGCTATAAAGCTTTTATAGGCCACCAAATGACCCTCCTACATAAGTACTCCTCTAACAATGAAGTTCAAAGCATCTTTGTAGACTTCAAAAGGCTTCCCATAGTCCAACAATTTGAGTATCAATTCTTCTATCTTTAAGTCTTGGAATGTTGCTTCATATTTGTTTGACCATTACCAAGGTTACTTCTTTTTCAGTAACTCTATCAATGGAGCTATGTGCTTTGAGTACCTAGATGTGAAACGTCAATAATAGTTGACAAAACCAAGAAAAGATCTTAACTTCGGTATCTTCTTTAATGTTTGCACTCCATCATAACCTACACCTTCAATTTATCTATGCGAATGAATCCTCTATCTGAATGGATCCCTAAGAATCTTGAAAATTATTCGAAGGTATTTGATATGCTTCTCGAGCATTTAATTGATGACTAAAACTTGTCTAGATATCCTTGAACAGTTAATTTATGAGAGTGTAGAATATGGTTAGAATGTTGGTTAAACAAAAATGCATTAACAAGAACTTGAATGCTCCGTACTTGGTCACATAAGTAGTTTTCTCTTTATTGCCTTCAGCTATGTGCACATGCCAATATCCTGATCGAAGGTCAAGTTTGGAGAAATACCTCACCTTGCCCCATTGGTCAAACATGTCCACGACGAGTGGGATGAGATACTTGTTTTTTACTATCACATTGTTTAGAGTCTGATAGTCGGCATATAATCGAAGGTTCCTATCTTGTTTATTATGAAAGAGAACTGAAGCTTTGAATGGTGCTTTAGAACTATAGATAAGACGATCGCTTAGCAGTTTATCTAGCTACTTCTTAAGCTTTGCAAACTTTAGAGGGGCCATAGGATATATGGTTTTGCTAGAGGCTTCACTCCCTACTCCAACTCGATATGATGATCTGTGCCTCTATGTGGAGATAGAGTTTTCGGACCACTACAATAGGTTCATGAGTGGGCTCCATATCAAGTGGCTCCATCTTTATCGTGGTTATAAAATTTAATTCATCTTTTCGTACCTTTTTCTTCAATTGTAAAAGTTGATATTTATTGTACCTTGATTCCTCCTTAAGAAACTAAAACCATGCAAGAGTCGTGGCCTCCTATTAGGCATAAGAAGTTTAAGAACAATGATTGGTACCATCTTTATCGCGTGCATGAACTCCATTTTAAATAGTTTTGAAGTCATCCAATAAGACTGCCATTATGCTTGTGCTTATGAACCATGTCTTGATTTTGACTGGGACACCCTTTCCCAACCTGGAGATATTCTTAGCCTTTGAGTTCACAGCCTTCATATGACTTAGGCTCTTCCCTTGGTTTAGCCTAAGTTGCCATACTTCTTATTTGACAATGAAATTGTGGGTAGCGCCTATGTCTACCATCATATGAGTTGTTTAGTTATTTAGCTTGATGTTCATACACATCAGCTCATTGTTCTCTGCTTTTTATTAGTTCATCTTCACGTTCTCCCCCATTTGAACCCATAACACATTTAACAAATGCATTGCTCCCATCCGGGGTCCTTGCGACTCCACATTGTCACTGTAGGATTTCAAATTAAGGGCAATGGCATTGCCCTTGTCTAATTTAGGGGGATAGATTGATGCTATCAGCGCATTGAGTACCTATTTTTGTTAGCACTATCTGACCATATGTGATCCTCCGCATAAGAAGCATCTACTAGGTTTTAGGGCATTGCCTTTTGAACTTGATTCTTTGTGAAAACTTTTTTCTTTTGCTTAATTAAGATCGTTTCTTCTTTCCTGATTCCTTCGGGTGACTAAAATCATGAGCCTTTTTGTAGCTGTGATTGTCTTGACCAGATCAGTAACATTCCTTTAATTAAGTTCCTGTTGTGCTCATGGCTTTAGGCCATCGAGGAAACTAAACAATTTATCCTTCTCGAACATGTTTTGTATATCCAATATTAGTGTTGAAAACTACTTTAGTAATCTTGAATGAAAGTGCTTTAGTGAAGTTATCTTAGCTTCATTTTTACGACAAACTCGGTGTTCTCGAGTATCAATTGAGTTCTGAACTCCCACTTTAAGTTCTCTCGTGTCCACTTCGACCTTTTGGATCTCTTCTAAACCTATTTGCTACCAAAGTTTTACATCTCCATTTAGATACATTATTACTATCAAAACTTTAGTTTTTTTAGAGTCAAGGTCTTGTAGTTCGAAAATACTATTCCATATCAAACAGATAGTTCATGAGCTCCTTTGTATCCCTGGAACCCATATAGCAATGTGAATCGAGTGCCCTCAAGTCTCGTGGCTGAGTAACATGGGTATTATTCCCACTCACATTAAGAGCCCTAATGAGTAATATAATCCTATATGCAAGTTCCACTACGACTTTGTGTAGGTGTTGCACGTAGTCTTTGGTGTCTTTTGTCAATTGATCAACTCAGGACTCGATCTTGTCGATCTGAGGTTTCGCTTCCTCTTATAAGTTTTCTATCCCACGAAGCCTTTGTTGGCCTTGGTAGAGCTCCTCAAGACTCACTTCAAGAACATCAATATGGGTTTTTGTAGCTATAAGCCTCTCCTTATGGCTTTTCTTTTCAATTGGTGCTTCGGATTGCGCTTCCTCCACTCGTGAAGAATAGTCAACTTTTTGCTCGTAATTTTTGTCGTCGTGCTCCTCTTGAGTGGATCTAATAGCTTGAGAGTCACTTTGCATTTGTAGCTCACCTACGACTACTTGAGGTAATGTTCCAACTTATCCCATCTTACTCAATTCGTCACGATGTTTCACTATAACGAGATTACGAACTTTCACTATTTGCTCGAATTGCTTGCTCACTCTGATACCAAAATATTACGAACTTAGTTGTAATTACCTAAGTCATGAGGCACTCTTGCGTTATACATCCGCGAAGGATCAACTTAGTTGCAACCTCGCTCAAGTTTCGAAGAATCTATAAAAGAGCAAATTGATTAGTTCAAAAAACAAGCGATAGATAAATCCCAACACTTCACAAAAAGGATAGTTTTACAAGTAATTTAACAAACAAATGTGAAAGAGAGAAAAGAAAAAAAAAATCAATGGCTTTAGAAAATTAACGAACCATCACAAATCCATAAACGACTCATTAGGTGTGACGCATTAGCAAGTTTCCATAGACTTTACACGTGAACTTATGAATCTAATTAGTGCCCGACACCATCTTAAACCCTCATCTAGCCTTTGCCACCCAGGTGATTTTAAGATACTGAGATGGCTGGCTGGCTGATGTTTCACCTCACACCACAATCAATAAAAATTAGGTCATAGCATATAAAAACTGAATCATTTTAGGACAGTTTTACCTATTATGTTCAAACAAACGATCATTAATAAATCAATTATTTCATCTGGTCACGACTGTTAGTTAATAAGTCAATTATTTCATCTGGTCATATCAATATTACTGATCTATTATAACTGAAGCAGTCATCATTTTATTCTGCCTGGTATTATAAAGAAGCAACAGAAACAAAAACAAAGCATCACATCTCATTCAGGAAAGAAAAAGAAAGCTGTTAAGTGATGCCAAATCACAGCAAACCTTTATAGACCTATCATCTCAATGGTTTGCCAAACAATGAAGCACAATAAAATCTTTCTGTACCCTTTGCATTCACTTCTACAGCTTCAGCAGGCAAGCAACGGATTGTACATCGAAGGAAGAAACAGATGACCAAGTGAAGCTGGAATAAGGTATTTCCTGTGTGTGCTGTGTGGATTTACATGATGGGGAAGGATTGCAGCTATGAAGACAAGGCTAGCTCTGCCCATGCCAAAGAAGACTCCTTGAGAATGGTAGCTGTTGACAAGTCAATTCCATTCTCCAACATGGCACTTACTGTTTGCATCGTCGGCCTCTTCACGGGATCAGATTCGAAGCAGAGGCACACCACACTGCAGATTACTGCAAGGTCTTCTGACTTCACATTTTCCAGTTCAGGGTCTACTAGCTTTCCTATCTCTTCTGGGTGTTGAAGATACTGTGTTGCCTGCAGTAAATCGGAAACCATTACATCATCAATATAGGATATTGGATGATGCAGAAGAATGCAGTAAAGGTTATAGCAAACATCAATCATATGGTAATTCATAATTAAATCATCAGCAACACATGAAGCAAGTACTTTAGAGAAAAGTGAGATGCAAGTCTTGCAAGTATAAATGATCTATTGGTTAATTGGCTTTGTTTTCTAAAAAATGAATCCTCTGCTACTGATTTTGATTAGAACGCAATTAAGTTCCAAGGTTCATTAGCAATTTAAGATCTATTCTACATGGAAAGGAAATATTTGCGTTGCAAATACAGCTTTGCAGTATGCATTATGTAAGAGCATCATGTTAATAAGGAAAATTGGGGTTTTTGATTCAAGTAACAGTACTAAATAATATATGCCTTACCCAATTTACCAAACACCCTCTTTCTTTGCAATATGGAGGCCTTCCACTAATTATTTCCAGTAAAAGCACTCCAAAGCCAAATACATTTTGGCGAATTTCCATGTCTTGTTGCTCTTGAGAGTCCATGTATCCAGAAAGAGGGTCTTCATCTGCGATGTAACCATCTCTCTTCTTGGATCTTGAGAATATCATATTCCAACTCTCAAAATCGACCAACTGCAAAAGCAAACTTTAGTGAGGTTTTAATGTTCTAGAAAACATAAACTTACATATCTTTGGAAACAAAAGTTAACCTTTAGCAAATTTATGCTATTGTAAAATATCACAATAAGTCTTCATACCTTTGGCGAATAATCTTCAGTAAGATACACTGCATTAGAGCTCAGTTCAGACATTATAAATGGTGGTTGCAATTCTGTGTGCAAGTACTGCAACCCACGAGCAACACCTAGTATTACCTTCATGCATCTAATCCAAGATAACTGGGATCTTTCACCATCTAAATTTAACAAGCTATAAGATGACTTCGATAATTATCCTATTCTAATATACTTGATCACATAAATAGGATGGTATGTTATCTGACTTACAATGTAGATGCTCATATAATGTCCCATTAGACGCATAATCAAGTACCAGCATTCTTGAAAAGGGTTCATTTTCTTTGCAGTAACCCAGCACTTTTGCTATATTCTCATGATTTAACCTTGCCAGATCTGCCACCTGAAAAGCTATAAGTTTCATTGATGTTCTACAGAAAATTCTCCTATATATCAAAATAAATTGCACAAACTAATTACCTTGTTGTGAAAGGAGAACTCGAGATAGTTTGTCCACTGGTCCTCCAAGATGCATAGTGAGGTGACAGCAATTTCAGTCCCATTCTTCATTGTTCCTTTGTAGACTACACTGTCTGGAGAAGATCGGATTATATTGCTGAAATCCTCACAAGCTGTTTCAAGGTCTTCTCGACTAAATCTTGGGATGTTTTTCAACAATTCACCATCTATTTTGGAACAATTAATCAGATTTGTCAGATACTGATATTGAAAGCTATGCAACTCAGCAAAAGAGTATGAAAACAGTACAAGGTTATGGCTAACCTATTGATATTGGTATGACATCCTTCCAATGCCTAGTTTTCTTCCAGGGAACTTTTACAGAGGATTTTAGCTTACAGCTTTTAACAGCAGTAGATATTCCTGTAATAATGCATACAACTACAAGAACTCCTGTAGTGACCTCTAGAATCAGAAGCCATTCTGGTTGCCGTGGACTCTTGTGCTTGTGCCCCTTAGTAGATTGTTTATCTGTCTCCTTGGTCATCCCCTGGCTTTTGTTTGAGCCACCTTCATAAGATATATAAACTACCATTAAACAACCTCTCAAATGATACCACGGCAAGCAATTAATTGATAAGATGTACCAAAATATTGTTCCTAAATAAATTTTAAAAAATATTTCTGAGAACTTAGCAGGATTCTGCATTCCACAAACTGCAAGAAATAATTCTCAGTAGATGTATTGAGCCACTTCCGCTAACTCATATATATAGATTACAGGAAGTTTTTGACTGACAGTTTAGACATTAGTATCCAACCAAATTATGGCTCATCATTTTATACCTCAACTGCTGAAGAAGTCCTATAATCAATCAAAAATGATAGTCAGCTGGTCTGTATTAGAGAAGTGCAAAGCGATTTCAAGAGTCTTGTCATCCATAAGTACTGCTCGAGGTTCAAAACAAAGGAAGCAGATGAACTACGTAATTTGGTTCATCTGTTCCAGTCCTCTTAAGTTTTCTTTAGAAATTTATGCTATAGTCGTAGCGCCAGAAGACATGGATGGACATGTAGATTTAAACTTGAAATATGATATATGTTTTGTATATCTGGTCTAAATGTATGCACATGCTAACTGGAGCATACCATTGAAACATATTTTAAAAATTTTAGAAGTTCATTTTCTCTTGATCATAGTCACTGTCATGAAAATGCTTGTGAAAGGAAAAATACAGAAGGGAAATGGTACTGCTACATGATTGAGGAGTACGCTGCAAAACTGAGTATTTATCACCAAAACAGTTTCCTTGGAAGCTTGACCTGCAGATGGATCCAGGAAAACTTGTGAAATTTAGATAAGATAAAAGGAATGATTAAAAAATTGATTTACCTTGGAAGATACTTCAAGCATGATGGTATTTGTCCAACTAAAAAATTGTAGGAGAAATCTCCAGTTCTTAGTTTAGTTAACTGGCAAAGGTCAGTGTCGCTGTCGTTAGATGTGTACCTAAATTTATTAGAATTAGACATTAAAATCATTTAAGAGCATATGAGAAATAAGTTGATAGAAACTAATCATTGTCAAGTGATTGCATAGTCGGGGATATCATGTTTATACTTGTACCCAAGGTTCATCAGTAATATTTGTTTTGGAATGTGGATATTCTCTAAGTAGGCATAATTTGAGAGATCATATATATATGTGATTTTTCAGCTTTGCTATAAAAGCTTTAACTCTGAGTTCAAATCAGAGAATATACTTCTTTCTTTAGCATACCTTGGAGAAACTTTTTATCCAAGTTTTACTTTTTCATGACAAAGGAAGAGTGGTTAAAAAAAACCTACAACTAGAAATATGAGCTTAAATTAGTGGTTAAAAAAGAACTATCTCTTATAATGTGAATTATAATTGAAATTAGATACATTCTCTGTAACATTTAACAACCTCTTGAAATTTATCTTTTATATTTCAAGTATTAACTCGCTTTCTTACATGTAGAAGACTAACGTCAGATGAGCCCTCAAGTTCTAATTATAAGATAGGTTTTCATGCAGCTCTACGTGGCACATGTTTACCAGCTAAAAACTCGTTATATATGTGTCATATAAAAAATTATAGAAAAAAAATTTCAACCACATTGAATCGTCATATCGCTACCTTTTTTTTTTGTTTACTTTACAGTTCCAAATGTCTATATGTTAGACAATCTTGTATATGTCAATGATCACTCCAGAAGAATGAATTTTATTAGAACAAAAAATAGAAAAGGCATGGCAGAGAAGTCATCTCAACTATTTTGGGTCGGCTGCATCTTTTATTGCTTACACAAAAACAAAGAAAATTTACGAGTCAACATATATCACAGAAAGAAAGTATAACAAAATGTCACTTACATGCCATGCAAAGAAGCAGAGGAAGTTGAATTTGTGGTTCCAGGAATTTGTCCCTCAAGTCTGTTTCTATCCAATCGCAACTCTACAAGATTCCCCAGATTACCAAGTTCTGGTGGTATATTGCCGGTCAACCCATTGGAATGGAGATCTCTAAAAGTAAGAGAAAGGAACAATATCAAGCCAACAAAACATAAATTAAACAACAAACATAGATTATCCAAGAATGAAAGAGTGACCGATTCGTACAATTTTATGATGCTGGTCAGTTCTCCAAATTTAGGGGGAATAGGACCAGTGAGTCGATTCACACTCAAATCCAACACAGTAAGGTTCTTCAACATTCCAATTACTGTTGGTACCGTGCCTAAAAGCAAGTTATTGTTCAAATACCTGCATAAGAAAGGCACAGAACATCAAGAACTAGTAAGTGCATAATGCTACACCAATAGAGCACATACAGTTCTTGCAGGCAACCAAGAAATCTTAGTTCTGGAGCAAGAAATCCTTTTAACGATCGGCCGGAAAGATTTCTGCAAAATGAAGATAAGTATCAAGAAGATTTCACTGTAGATCTAATTGATCTCCCAAGTCTATTAGACATAACCCTAAAGAACTAACAGAGCAATGCGCCAAACATGTTATCCTATGGGAAGAAAACATCAAATCAACCAGAAATTTCTTACAGCGAAACCACACAGTCCTGATTCCGGGAGCAGATCACACCAGTCCAGTTGCAAGGACTTGCATCAATGGGATTCCAGTCGGACAAAACTGAGAAAGGGTCTTCAAATGTAGCCCGTTTGAAGGCGGCCAGTGCAGAAACTACAAGGAACCACTTCATCTCCGTAAGCACATACCGGAACCAACTCATCCTGACCACAACAAAGACTTACCTTCATAGTGAGGGAAGGAGTACGCAGGAGAGGGAGCAAGAAGAAGAAGGAGAAGATGCAGCAACTGGAACCCAGCAATCGTTCCCGTCATGTTTCACCACACACTGCCTCTAGAACCTCCCATGAAGAAGCGAGAAGCCAAGACTGTGCGTGTCAGGAAGTGCAGGGAATCGGGAGAGGGGATCTCAGCGGTGAAGTAGGGGGGGGGGGGGGAGGAGGAGAGAGCACATGGAACAGAGTGATGGAGTCGGTGAAGGTGAAGGTGGGCTTTAAAGTAGCAGCTGGCAAGAGGAAGGAAGGAAGAGGGAGAATGTCTCCTGTTGGTTTTTGTACCATTGAAGGCTACCATTTAAGAGGAGGGAGAACAAAAGCACATGCAATCCACTTTGTGCTCATCAACTGTTGGGTTTCTCATGGGGACATCACCACCACCACCACACTCTCACCTTTAAATTCATCATGTTTTGTTTGCTAGCATTAGATAATAAATTTTGCTTTGCAATGGGTGACATTTTGCAAAGTTTGCAACTCTCTTCTATATTGATCTATAAAATTCTTTTGAAATGGTGATAATATTGTGGGATCAATTACATGAATCTTTTGTTTTTTCGACTTTTACCACGAAACTCGACTTATAAAAATATAAATTTTAGATTTTGAAAAAAAATTAAAAGTTACATAATTTTTTGGATTCGAACTTAAATGATTATCGTACATCTTCGAAAGTATTTTTATGAATATTTTTTAACATATCTCAATGGTAAATCATGAAAATTACTTCTTTACGAACGGATGATCAAAGTTTAAGTTGTAAAAATAAATTCTATACTTGTAAAAATAAAAAAAAACCATTATTGATGAAAGTTTTATACATTAACTTCATCCTAACATATGAAATTTGATCTTATTTAAAGTTTGTTCATTAGCTCATGGGATATATTTTTTCTTCTTAAAAATAAGTATGGAAATTAAGATGTCATAAATTTCTTAGCAGGAGATCAGATTTGGCCAAATCTGATAGCAGTACCACTTTTGGGACTGCATCAAGAGATCATATTTATGTGATTTCTTTTCCACACTCTCTTCAAGAAATAAAAGAAGTTTGTGATCAACACAATGATAGCTGCAAATGAAAGTGATCCAATATCTTTGATCATTCAGTGAGATAAGACCAAATAGCATGTGCTATCTTAATACAAGAACAGTGAGAACCAATCATTCATAGTTGGAGATTGAACTTAAACCAACATATAACATGCATATGCTTGCAGTGAGCAATCAATACTAATCTATCCATTCTCATTTTGTTTCGATCATGTTAACTCCGAGGTTTCAACATTATCCACTTATCCAATCATAATTGGTATGGTGAGTTAGAAATTGGATATTTAGAGCATAACATGAACTAAAAGTGTGCATTTAGAACTTATGGTCAAGTTCTTCTACAAGAAAAAAAAGATGTCAAATTTCCTAACAAATAGTAACTACAAGTGTCATGGTGTCTCCAAAAACTTCAAAAATACTAAGAATAATTATTATTTCAATATCATATTTATCGAGATCCATATTTAAAAGTCACATGAATCTTGTGTTGATACTAACTCATATATCAATCAAAGTCCATAATATGAAAATAATAGAGGTATCATATGATCAGCTTAAAATTTCAATGTTAAGAGTAGCCCTTATGAATTAACAATAATAAAAAAGATGTAAAAGGTATCATTTTAAGTGAGTGTATTATTAGTAGTAGAAAAGATAACATTAGCAGAGAAAGAGAGAGGTTGGAGTACATTACACATTTTTCCATGCACCTGTCCTACAGAATCTTAAAGTGAGTGTATCCTTACAAGAAAGTGCAAGCTGTCCAATATTTAATTGCATTTAGTAGAGCATTAATGATGTCTTACCTCCATTTAAGAAAGATGAACTGTGAAAGAGGTTTCTCTCTTCCCACACCAACTGTTGAGTGTATCCTCATCAAAGTTTACATAAGAGTATTTGCTGTGGCAGTATTCAAACCCTACCAGCATAAACTTTCCTTTGTTTTTCTTTTTCTTATCTTTTTTAATGAATGGAAGGAGGATGAAACATTTTTCTGATCTCCTAGAGAGAGAGAGAGAGAGAGAGAGAGAGAGAGAGAGAGAGAGACCACCATGTAAATTGTTCTGATCTCATAGAGAGCATCATTTTCTGAAATGAAGGAAGGAAGCTTCTTGTCTACCAAACTCATCACCAACTCCTAAAGAAATAAAAGTTATCAGCCTCAGCCCCAATAATTTAAGGAACTGAAGCCCATGGATTCTTCTTTTTATGCCTTCGGTACCAGCAGTAGGATTAGTGGAGATCTAATCATCATTTGGAGCTTCAAGTGACCTCAGATTCCACTGCTGCTGGTTTCAGAGAGCTTTAATGGAGAGGTGAGCACATGTGAGATGAGCAATCCTCACAAGATCACATAGATGTCAGTGCAAGGACATGAGCCTCACATGCCCCTTTATCTCTCTACTGTCTCACAGTAATTTCTTGGGGGCTGTACAGTCCTGACAATGATGCTGATAAACAAAGCTTCAGCAATGGCAGAAGGATGGGGTCAGACCTGCCTGCATTGCAACAATAATTTATCATTTAATGCACCAGAGATTAAGTTTGCACATTATGTCACACATTTAGGACATTATGTTTGAAACACTATCATTATCAAACATCATTTCAGGAGTCTATATATAAATGTAAATTCTTAAACGAAAAGGCAACTATAATATTATACCCTTCGAGGAGTTGGAAGAGTATTCAGACAATGGAGCAAAGGAAACATATCAACCACTTGTCATGGGTAACTACCAATCTTTAACTCTACAAGTCATCTCATGGCATCATCAAAGATTGGCAGGCAAACTAATCATTAAAGTTGGGTCTGATACTTGGGTGGATAGCAGGTAGAAGTGCATCCAAAGCTTTCAACCATCATATCCCATTTTGGATATGGTTGTGTGAGAGTAGCAAGGAGGACTGTTGGGTCCCAATTTCTCCTCCAAGTCAATGCTTGAGAGCAACTAACAGATGAAACAACTCAGTTCCTGGATTCCAGCTCTCATGATGCAAGGCATGCATCCAAAGCTGCTGCTCCTAGGCAGCAATTGTCACACCCCATGTTTGCTGCCATGGTGACAGTCTCAAGACATCAGGTGATCTGTTGCTTTATGGGGACCCCCGTAGACCATCATCTTCTTCCTTCTTTCACTGTGCAAAATGAGTGCAGAGAAGTAGACACACTGTTCCTTTCATCAGTCACTTTAGAGGGCACTACCAGAAAAGTTAAGAGTGAAAGAGGAGAAACCTGCACATCTTTGTGGTCTCTTGTGTTAACAGTTCTTCCAGTCTTGGCTTCCTTGCCAAGGTTGCATTGCTCCATTTGCCATTTCTTCACTTCCAAGTCAAGATTAAGCTTAGGTTTTGGCCTTCTACTAGTAGGGTTGGCAGTGTAATCACACAATTGGTTTGTCTGGATCTTCCTTCAAATCAAATAGTTCACACACACACATAAAATCAAGTAAAGTTGTTGAAGAATTTTTCGATAAAGAGATAAAAAAGAAAGGTAATAGAAATGAGAAAAGAAAAAAAAAACTTATAACCAAGTCAAATATATTTATGAAAAAAAGGACACTGAAGAATTGTTCGATACAGATATCGATCAAAATTTAAGTGATTCAATTGAAATTATTATTCTAAGAATTACTTTATAATAGTAAAAAAAGCAAATCAGAAAAGAATAGAAGGTAGAATTCAAAAGTTGAAGTTGTGATGATAGGAGAGAGGAGAAGATTTAGGAGGAGCTGATGATAAGACATGATAAGATTCATGTGGTGGTGAATCAGAATATGATGAATGGTAGGGATGGTGGAAGGATTAGAAGTATGTATGATTATATTTATTGATTGAGAAGGTCCATAGTGGCATCTTCTATTGTTTGATGCCGTATATTAGTTAGAGCTAATTATAAATTATCTCCTACAATTAATTATCTTTAGTATTATAATCTTTATACTTTTAAAATTTACATTGAGATATCTATACTTAAGAAAATAAAATATTTAACCCTATTACTCTAATAGAACCTCTCTCTCTCTCTTAATTTTAACCCTGTGAAATTATCTTTTTAATTTTGTATACGGATCTCAATACTTCATTTTCATAAGTATAAGGATCTCAATATAACTTTTAAAAATGTAAGGATCAAGATACTAAAGGTAGCTAATTACATGAGATAATCTATAATTAGCTCTATTAATTGTTGAGTTGGTTCCATCAATTCATTCTTCAAGTGGAGAACATAAACATTGAATTAGAGATGCCCACCTTTTTCCTTAACCCATTTTTATGGCCCAATTGAGATAAAAATAATATGGCCCATGGAAAGAGAGAGAGAGAATATTTTCTTAGTAAAAATATTATAAAATTAAAATTTACATATACATATATATATATACATATATATACATACATATATACATATACATATATATATACATATATATATACATATATATATACATACATATTTATATATATATACATATATATATATATATACATATATATATATATACATATATATATATATACATACATATATATATATACATATATATATATATATACATATAGTAAAGTTGTTGAAGAATTTTTTGATAAAGAAAAAAAAAAGACTAAAATTTAGAAGGATTATGACTTGGTTGATAAGTGATTCGATGGAACATTAATGATCAAAAATTATTCTACAATCAAACTAATGGTTGGAAGGTAATAGAAATGAGAAAAGAAATAAAAACTTATAACCAAGTCAAATATATTTATCCAAAAAAGGATACTGAAGAATTGTTTGATATGGATATCAATCAAAATTTAAGTGATTCAATTGAAATTATTGTTCTAAGAATTACTTTATAATAGTAAAAAAAGCAAATCAGAAAAGAATAGAAGGTAGAATTCAAAAGTTGAAATTGTGATGATAGGAGGGAGGAGAAGATTTAGGAGGAGCAGATGATAAGACATAAGATTCATGTGGTGGTGAATCAGATAGAATGGTAGGGATGGTGGAAGGATTAGAAGTATGTATGATTAGATTTATTGATTGAGAAGGTCCTAGTGGCATCTTCTATTCTTTGATGCATTATATTAATTGGGACTAATTACAAATTATCTTTTATAATTAGTTACCTTTAGTATCACAGTCCTTATATTTTTAAATTTTATATTAAGATATCTATGCTTATGAAAATGAAACATTTAACCCCATTACTCCAATAGAATCTCTCTCTCTCTCTCTTGATTTTTAACATGTGAAATTATCTTTTTAATCCTATATATGGATCTCAAAACTTTATTTTCGTAAATATAATGATCTCAATATAACTTTTGAAAGTGTAAAAATCAAGATGCTAAAAGTAGCTAATTACAAGGGAGAATCTATAATTAGCCCTATTAATTGTTGAGTTGGTCCTTCTAAGTTCCATCAATTATATACTTTCAAGTGGAGAACTTAGACATTGAATTAGATATGTCCACCTTTTTTCTTAACCCACTTTTGATGGGCCCAATTGAGATCAAAGTAATCTGGTCCATAGAAGGAGGAGAGAGAGAGAGATAGAGAGAGACAATATTTTTTAGTAAAAATATTATAAAATTAAAATATTCTCATAGATAATTAAAAGAACAAAAAATAAGAGATATAAATTCAACTATAATGGTCTTTGTTCTTTGGCACATAACCTTTGTCTTTGGTTTAGATTTCCATCCTTTAGCTTTTATGTTCTAGAGGAGGCTCAACTATTAAGTAAAAGGCTTCATTCGGCTGTCAACAAGCATGTGAACTAACATAAACATGTGAGAAGCTCTCACAGATACATAGATATAATAAACATACACACATAAGAAGAAAAAATAGAATCCGATAAAAAATAGAATCCGATAAAAAATGGCAGAAAAATCTTCTGATGACAGATCATGTTTTGTCCCTCACTTCAAAGAACAAAGTGATCAGATGCTTTTGCAGTCTGATTCCTACTGCTTTGTTCCAGAATATGATGCTCCACATATATTTACTTTCATAACTTTCCATTAGATTTGGTTAAAGAAGACATTCTCAAATCAGATAATATTTGACTGCCAAAGTGATCCATGAAGTATTTGGATATGTATATATATAATCTGTTGTTCACTGTACTGTTTTTCTTTGGGGGGGAATTAAAATTGGTGATAGAATGGAACAGTTTGGAAAGAGAGATGGACATTGAGGTTTTAATGAATGAAATTGAAGGTAGAACAGCAGGTCTTCATCTTCTGGTGAAGAGTGTGTGGTTGTCATCAAGATTTTTGTCAGCCATATTCTTCTTGTCTCTCTTATGCCACCCACCAAATAATCTCTGCTCGATTAAACTGCATTCTATGGATGCATTGTCAGAGAGAAGGGTTGATATCAAATGAAGTTTAAAGTGCTCATTCTACTTGATCTTATTAGGATCTGTGTAAAACCACCATAATTAAGAAACAAGTGATTAGCTCTTCATGAGTTAGTCAATTGAAAAACAACTAGAAAGGTAATAAATTTCAATAATTCATGAAAAAAATGATACTAACAGATAACTATAATCTTCACCTGTTTTTATTTGTATTCTTCCACTCATAATTAGGGGTTAAGAATAGGCTAATCCTTTACATCTTAAAAGTAGTCAAAGTTTAAATTATTATTATTTATTAGGACTGATAAATATTTTTTATTCTTTAATTGAAAATAGATTGCTTGAACATCTCGTAAATTAATATCTTATGTATCTTAAGATTTTGACGTATACAAAATTTTTGGGATTATGATTTTGGAATACAAAATTTTTCTCTTTATATTTTATTTTTTTTATATACTAAAAAAATAAGTATTTTTATTTTTCTACGTAAATGTAGGCAAACGATACGACGATGTTAATTTATGTTTATTGATCAAATACATTATTTTTATTTTATTTTTTTGACTAGTTTTAGATTTATATCATGTTCCATTAATTCTCTTAATTGTTCTTTTTTTTTTGGTCTCATGTGTCTTCTTCTTCCATCTCTAACTTAGTCATCTATTTATTATTTTTGCTATTTATTTTTATTTCTAAGGTAGTTATATTATATTATAGGGGACTTGCAGTGCACGTAGTTCCACCAATAAGATTCTGCCACCTGGTAGGACAAAACGATATGAGAGCTCCAAGAACATAGAGGCAGATGAGTGGCCGCGTATGAGAGCTCGCTTCGGTTCATGGAGAAAGTGACAGGCTCACCAAACTATCCTCCTCCTCCTCCTCCATGGCTGTGAATCTATCACTGACATGTCATTTGCTGCGGAGATCTTCTCCAGCACCTTTCAAAGTTATCAAAGCTGGGAAATGGACTCCGATATAACTCACAATCACATAGACGCCTCCGGCATCTTTCAGTGTGCACGGTCCAAGTTGGACAAGGGAAAAAGAGTTTGCTGAGAGATTAATGCAGCTGTCTTTAACGTCCTTCAAGGTGATCCAATTTGGACAAGGAAAGAAGAAGAAGAAAGAGGTGTGACCGAGGGAAAAGAGCTCGCCGAGAGATCAATGCAGCTGACCTTCGTCGCCATCCAAGTCGGATGAAGAAGAAGAAGAAGAAGAAGAAGGGCTGGAAATGGTTGTGGATAAGAACAAGAGGTGTGACAGGTCTGCGTTCTCCCACGTTACAGCAGACGCACCACCAAAGAAGCAGCCCAGACGAGGAGCCGCCACCACCCCACAGCAATCAAATCCACCTGATCCCACACACCATAAATATGAATATGAATAGAAGAAAGAAGAAGAAAAAGAACCCTTGAAAAGTGCTCCTTTACATTGCTTTTCATAATCAACTCGATCTTATCATGTTGCTTTTGTTATCTGTGCATATTTAGATAATGTTTCTACTTTGTTCTTTTTCTGGTTTATGTAAGAAAATATGAGTGAGACAACAAGAGATCTATCAATATGAAGTGGCATATAAATTCAAATTAGTAAACACAAGATTTAAAAGTATATAATTTCTTTTTCAATCAACCATGAAAAAGAAACTTTCCAACCTTTCTATATTTATTAGAGAAATTGACAATTACAATTTGTTTCCAGCCTTTTTCTTTTCCTTTTAAAACTTCAATTCTTTCTCCTTCAATTAACTTATCATTCAATCATCTAAAAAATTACTAGCTAAACCCAACATAAATCTTCACAGATAGTAAATCACTTCAGTTTGAAGATATTATATGAAACAATAAAAAAGGTATTATCTATAGAGTAAATAATTTAATTAAATGTTTGTGAAAATTATTGGTGCCAAGACACCATCCGTGAATGAACTGCTGCTACTGTGATGTACTGTCTGAAGCCTGTGCGTGTGTGTGTGTGTGTCTCTCTCTCTCTCTCTCTCATGGTGGAATGTTGGAACACCAGTGTCCACCCATCTCCTTTGTGTGGCCAAGTTGGTGATAGCTCCTCCACATGAGAAGGCAGATTTGTGGCCTTTGGTTGTAACATTTGTTCACCTGTCAAAGCTCCATGCAGTGCTCGAGACACTAAAGCTGCTGCTTTCAGACCACACGAGGTAAGTATCCACTCCCATGTCAATCTATCATTTACCTCACCAGAATGCTTCAAATGTGCTAACATTGACCATTTCCCACAAGGATTATATCCTCTAAAAACATCCAAGAATCCTGAATAAGGCATACAACCCAGGACGGATCCATGGAGTCAGAAATCTCCCACCAGTATCCCGCACTTGTCATTGGTCCTCAACCCCTTCAACTTGTACACCGATCGTTTCAGTAGCATCAGCGGTCACCATTCCTCTATGAATGGGCAATGAACCATTCCCCAGCAGTCTCCGGTCCGCCGCAGGAGCCGTCGGAACAGCAACAACAAGCTGCGCATGAAGAGAGAGCTCGGTGCGAATGGAACTTCCGTCTCTCGGCTGCTGTCTCCCCGGCGGCCACCGGAGCCATCTCCGACGCCATCGGCACCGTCGAGTTCGACCCCACCGACCACCTCCTCGCCACAGGCGGCATCGCTAGAAAGATCAGGATATACGGCCTCCGTAGCTTGCTGCCGGAAGAGCGCGGTCCGAGCCCCACCTTCTCCGACCACTCGACTGCCTGTCGGCTGTGTATCTGCACGCCGGCCAAGCTCAGCAGCCTGCGGTGGCGGCCCGACTCGAGTGGCCGCATCATTGGTTCCGGCGACTACGACGGCGTGGTCACCGAGTACGACGTGGAGAGGGGCTTCCCCGTGTTCGAGCGTGACGAGCATGCCGGGCGCCGCGTCTGGTGCGTCGACTACTCCGTTGACGGGGCCCTCGGCGCTTCGGGGTCCGACGACGGCACCGTGCAGCTATGGGACTCGAGGTGCGCCGACGGCGGATGCACGACGGTCGCACGCGCCGACGGAGCGGTCTGCAGCGTGGAATTCGACCCGGAGGGCGGGCCGTGGGTCGGGGTGGGGAGCGCCGACCGGCACGCGTACGTGTTCGATCTGCGGGCGGTCTCTGCAGGGCCAGTGGCAGCGCTCAGCGGGCATGGACGGACGGTGACGTACGTGCGGTTCGCGCCGGGAGGGCGGCGGGTGGTCACGTCGGGGATTGACGGCTCCCACCGACTGTGGGACTGGGCGGAGGGGAGGCAAGTCCGGGCGTACCGCGGCCACGCCAACTCGCGTAACTTCATCGGCATGTCGGTGTGGCGCGGCGCGGGGCTCATCGGGAGCGGGTCGGAGAGCAACGAGGTGTTCGTCTACGACCTTCGGTGGGGGGAGCCAATATGGGTGCAGGGCTTCGGGAACCGAGGGGAGGAGGGGCAGAACCGCGACGGGTTCGTCGGGGTGGCGAGCTGGAGGCAATCGGCGGCAGGGGACGGCGAGGGCGCGCTCGCCGCAGGCGGAACGGATGGGGTGTTGCAGGTGTTCGTTGGGAGGAAGATGACGGGATCTGACTGATACAAACCCCATATCAGTGCTAATTCTTCTTTCACTTCTTTGATGTTTTGATGTTAGCAAGTTCATTTCATAGCTCATACAACATATAAAACAAAAGATTTTCCATTTAAGCATTACTATCATACTGTGAGCAAAATTGGAGATGATTGATGATCCAAATTTGATAGGATTTCTTCTGTTTCTGGCTACATTGCATTGAGCAATAAGATATATTTGATCTCTCTCTCTCTCTCATTGAGGTTGTTTATGTAAAGAATTCCAGAAATTAAAGGAGTAAAGATGGAAAAAGAGAAGAAGTAATTAAAACAGAACTTAGGGGCGTTGCGAGAATCGAACTCGCGACCTCTCGCACCCAAAGCGAGAATCATACCACTAGACCAAACGCCCTTAGATGCTAAAGGGGTCACATAAATATACTATATTCTTAAATATACTGTATTTTATGTACAAAGTCTCCGTTGTTCTGTGAATGTGCACCTTAAATTATAGAGAGTACAAACACTCTACACCTCCAGGTTTAGTCAATGTGATGCAGATAAAGTTGTTTTACCTGTTTTCCAAATGGATCTGTGTGTAGTGGCCAGCAAATTTCTTGGTCTTTGTTCCATCAAAGCTACTCCATGGTTATTACTGCTACTAAAAGTTTGAACTCAAGATGTTTCTTTCTGTTTACCAGTACTTGGTCATCTTTAAGAGGCAATACAACTAGGGTTAGACAACAAATTAATGGGTAATTTTGGTATATGATTTAGTTGTTGCTACCATAATAACAAAAACTGGTAGCCACTTGGGATGCACTATACATGCAATTGATAAAAACTGAGATGTGCAATACAAACAATGCCAAGTCAAGGACAGTGAACATTATGTTCATCACACAAGTAGTTGACAATCTGTTTACTGTTGCATAATAAGTTGTAAAAATGTTGACCTGTTTTCAGTTTAAGTCTCCTTTATGAACATTCTTGGAAAAAACTGTATGTCATACATTATCCTCCCAAGATATTTACAAGCCATGGATTTGTCTTTTCAGATGGCATTCCATCACAGTTAATCTTGCCTATTCACACTTGCTAAATGCTCAAGAAGCTAATCATTAATTCTTGCCACTTCCACAATCTAGCCTTTTGCTATATCTATTTATAGTGAGCAGTTCAGTCAGTACAATCCCAAAAAGAACTATGAAAGAACAATCACCAGTTTACAAGCAACATATGAAGGTCATACTTTATTTATTTTGAAGGCTTTATTTGGTACATAGTAATTATCCTCATAGATGGAAATACAAATACAATCGTTGAAATGGTTACAAATTTGTTGCCATAAGCTCATTGAATATAATATTAAATTGAACAATATGAAATTTCTTGCTATAAGCTCATCGATTAATTTCCCAGAAAGAGAGATCGGCACTGTGCTGCCGTATCATCTGGACTTGTTACTGTGCAGAAGGTGAACAATAATAATCAGTAGAATGTACAAACAAGACAATATTTTGTAGAAGTGGTAGAAGAAAGACTAAAGTAGCCAATAATAATCAACCTTATCCTACCTAACCGAGGAAAACTGCAGCTGAGAAAAGGATGGACATTTGAATTAGGGTTTATAAGAGTGCCAAAGTTACATGGAACAGGGTTCGGAAGCTATGATTTTACAAATAAAATTGTTGTTCAAGCAAATAAATTTTATGTGAATACAGTGACAACATAGAAGTCCCACTTGGTCACAAGTTGGATGTTTTACATTTCTAAAACAAACATCATACTACCAAGCCAAGGACAACCACAGAGAAGACAAAGGAAAATTGGATCGAAACTCGAAATAGTACAATTAAGGAAGATGTTATGTCTCAACTAATTAGGGTTCACTACATGGATTTTTTGTGACATCGAGCTTTGTACGAGACAATATCTCCAGTAAAACAAAAACATTCATATCTCGTTATATTGTTTCTGGTAAAATTTTCTCATATCTCCCCCTAATTTCCTCGTATTATAGTAATAATTGACTCACCTTGTCTAGCCATAGTATTTATAGCCATCTTTTTACTACCATCTTAGACAATTCATCTTGTTCTCTATTGGAACATGCAAGAGTGTCGCATTTAAATTAAATCAGAGTTGGTAAATTACATCACTTGTAAGAATTTTGTTTAAGAAATCAGGTACATGTAGTTTAGAAACCCTTATTAAGAGGCCATAGAATGACAATTAGAAGTGCCAAGCTGGACATTTACATTTCTCAAAAAGTTATATACTCCCTTGACATATTGCTCTTTAAGCTAAACAGAACTGAGCAGTTTAAAGGATATCCTCCATAATTTATTCCAACCAATCTACAAAATGATGACTAAGTAGATGAAGGTCCTTGATCAGAACTACAATCTTAATTTAACTTGTCAAAGTTACAGGTGTATTACAACTGTAGGTTCTCAAAAGAAAAATAATGTTGAAGCTTTCTTGGATAAGTCTCCATCACACGTTTTGATAATAAAGACAAACGCCTCAGATCTCATGAGAATATAAATGAGTCATTTTACCAATTCGAGTCATTTACAAAGTCAAAGCATACTATAGGGATTAAAACCAAATCAGAAAGCATACCTGCATGACCAACAGTTCGTTCCGATTCATAAATTTCATAGTCATTCCCCCCCTGCACATAAAAGAAGCAGCACAATAGTTACATGAAGACAAAACCACTCTAAAAGTATCTGAAAGTTTTAATTTAGCAAGGCTAGGTTTGAGCACAGAACAAAAAATTAGAATTCCATTTATAAGATGGGGAGCTAATCTGCCTAAAAACTACATGAAAGAAACTTAAGAAGATCAATGTGCAAAGAAACAATTTTAGACAGACTCATCAAAATTGCTAAAGGTGTTTTACAATAATTCATCAACATGTACCAAAAACATCATGTGATAAATCAACAAATGTGCTCTATTCAAAACCTAGTAGTAGAGCTGCTAAATTTTCATTTATACATCAAACTGATTTTTGGAAGTATCAATTCCATCTCTTAAGAAAATAGAGCCTCTACCAACATAAACATGCAGGTGAATACACATAACTATCGATGATACAAACACTAAGCATTAACTGTTAACATCTTCATTGTCAATTCTTGCATGCTAGTCGCATTTAGATCAAAAGTGCTTTCTGATCAATAAGGACTTCATTAACCCAAAATCAAGTTAACTGGAGTTCGTGAGCAGATTGCACATATGAATTGAAAAGCTTCCATACAGAAGAGTTAATGAGTTGAGTGGAGAGTAGAAAAAGTCATCTGCATCTACTTCAGCTAGTGTGTCTAATAGCAGCTATCCTATACAACCCATAGACTTTGATTGAATGTAGTTTTCCCAATTTGACATGGTCAAGCATCATCCAAGAAGAAAATTCTTTAGAGACTACCTTGTAGGTTTTGTCACCAAAAAAGTGGATTTCTTGAAATTCGCCAAGGTATTTTAAACTGTAAGTCTTGTCCCAGCCTCGTGGGAAAACCTGCAACAAGAAGTTCACAGCAGCATAACCAGATGTTATCTTGAAATCAAATTTTTTTATGTACTTGTAAAAATATACATATATACATACATACATATATATATATATATATATATATATATATAAATAAAAACTAACATCAAAACTTATTTGTCCACCAATTGAAAATGTCAGATCCATATGTGCAAACTTTTCACGTAGCACAGAGACCATCTTTGGCCGTATGTTGTGAACCTAAGAGACAATATATCACACAATGTCAACAATTTGAAGAGGTACTGACCAAGTCTATAACCAAAATATCAAGCATCATGATTAGTTTTACCAAAACAACTACATGCCTTATCATATTTTTCAAATTCATAGCGCTCTTCTTGGCTGCAATTCTGCCCTATTGGAGAGACATTAAGCATTCCACTACGGAACTCAATAAATGTCCCCCTAACCACCAAGGAATAACCAAGAGCTTTGAGATTATGCCAGATAATCTTTTTTTTTATTAATCTCTATAAGGAAAGAGAATCTAAAAAACCTTTTTATTGGGATATCCAAGTCGGCAATGTAATGGAGGGTAAAATTGATGAATTCCTGCATACACAATTCAATTTAAGCTCTTCTCAAAATGCTTTAGGAAATGCAGATGCAAAATTATACATCTCACCTTTAGTTTATCTTCACCAAGAAATGACTTCAAACTCTGTACACATCAAAGAGTATTTTTTTAATCTCAATTATCCGAGGAAAGGGGAAAAATTAATCTAGTAGATAAAACCAAACTATCAAAGCCATGGACATTTACATTTGGTTGGGAAATTTTTGCAAACATAAGGATAGCTAATCACAACCATAGTTGCAGCACTTAAAGATCCAATTCCCAGCCTTGAAGTAATTCAATACTAATAATAGTCTAAATTGGGCACTATTCCTTACCATTATTACAGTCAAATCCAAATTTCGTAGATGATAACATTACTCAAATTACTAATCCTCTATGTTTTGGGGGATCACGACTATGATTCGAGCTTGACAACAAAAAAATTTGGATAAAAATATTCCTGGAGATTCTCTAGTTTATGATTGAATATCAAAGCTTGGACAATCTACATTTCCAAAATGCTACAGAAGAAAACATAAGGATTCATTTGTAATTCTCATCTGAATGAGATCAAATTCATAATTGCATACGAATAAGAAGAATAATCAACTAAAGGGAAAAAAAACATATTGGTAATTTCAATTTAGATCAATCACACTGTGAATTGATGGGAAAAAAAACTAATTTTTCATTAGGACCAAAATTCAATTCAACCAAGTTCACATGCCAATTTCAATAATTTCATGTCATTTATGGTTTATGTCATTAATTTAAATACCAATTAAGACAGAACCAGGTGAACTGTTCTCCACTGTTTTAAAATTTGAAAAATAACCTTCAGAAATATGAGATATGCTATCATTTCATCATGAGAAAGCTGCTCCATCAGTGAAACAATGGGATCACAAGCTACAATGAGGTAACCAAAAATTAGATATGCCAAGTATAATGTCATGAATTTTCCCATTCTGCTTTTCTAAAATTAATTGGTTCAATATCAGACAATCCCTTGGTTACTCTTAATATGCAGCATGAGTGACATCTCTAAATGTAAAAGTATCCTTGGACTTTTTGCTAATATAAGTCTGAAAACTAGACATTATGACTTTGCTTAGAAAAAATTGAGAAATTTCATAGGAAGGCCAATCAAGGACATATTGGCAGACTTGGATAATGTAAGAAATTACAACTTCTGCAGAAATAAGAAATAAAGCTGATAGCTTGTATGCACTCCAAAGGGCTTATTATTGTCTCAGTTATTTATTAAAATATACAAAATAATAATGAAGTTTCTAACACTATAAAAAGTCCATTTCAAAGATGAGGATACAAAAAAAGGTGAAATGATTGCTTCTATTTATCAAGATTTATTTATTATGAGATCTTAATCACAACAAACATTAATTTGTAACTTATCCAAGCTAAGAAACTACAATTTGTCAGATGCAATTATCTGCCTTCCATTTTAGTTCCCCCTTCTTTAACAAGAAGTCAATTTTCCTACAATTAATCATATCAAGATTTTGTTCTCCTGAGATCTTAATCACAAAAAAAAAAGAACTTCTCTGTAACTTATCCATGCAAATAAAAATTACCTGTCGACCAATTAGTTCCCCATTTTTGTGAGCAAGAAGGCCATTTTCTGAGAATACATAATCATAGTCGTGTATAACTGCATAGAAAGGATGATCACAAGGTGCGCACCTCATTCATAAAGAATATTTAGAAGACATATAGGGCAGTCATGTGGTCTTAGCCACAAAGAAATTCACGAAAAGTAGAACCAAATTTCATCATCAATTCAAAAGAGATTAATATATGTCCCCATTTTTAAGTCAATAAAAAATCTGATTTTTGAACTCAGTTCTTAATTGGGTTAGTCTAAGGATAATAGGTATATCTAGAGGTTTTAGCCCTACCAAGAAGAAGAGATACACATTGATCGTATTCATCATTCAAGCAGTGACTACCTCATGGAGAGCAGTTGCTGTAGGCGCTTGAACTTTTTGTTAGTAGCAAAGAAAAGACAGTAGACTGGGAGAAGCTCTAACAGTTCAAATGCATTTCATTTTTGAATTAGTTGGTAGGCCATGTTTCTGTTGAAATACATCGCAATTTTATTCTTAAAATCCATTTTAATCCTACAGTTATATGTAATTCAATTTTTGGATATAGTTATAGAAGAAGAAAAATAAATTAGATTTGAACTTTTTTTATATAAATCTAGATATTGTTATGATGGTTATTTGATAGTCCAGTTTTCCTAATAAGCAAAAAGCACGACCAGATCTTTAATATTAGCTTAGAAGAATTATCGGAGTAGAAAAAGGGAAAAAAAGCAAACACTGTGGTGATGAATAGTTGAAAGTATATGCCAATATGTACCAGTAAAAGGTGCACATATCATCTAAAGATTGAGCAGACCTGTATTTCCAAGTTGCTCTTGTATCTTAACAAGGTCCGATCCTCCAACAACACCGACAGTGACAACCTGCCCAAGCAATGCAAACGCATCAACAAGACTGGCGTTCTCTATGCATGATTAGCCATGACAACATGAAAGAGCGAAAAGTTGAGCATATATTCTAGGGTTTGAGCATACCTGTTTGTCCAAGTTGTTCTGTTATCTTAACTAGGTCCGATCCTCCAACAACACCTACAGTCACGACCTGCCCAAACAATGCTATTGAATCTCACCCCATTACATTCCAGAAGAACAAATACAAAGCTGGATCTTTTATACCTCCCTCAGATCCCGCATGAACTCCAGCATTTGCGGCGTTATCACCTAACAAAAGAAATCACCACCAAGAAAAAGCAAGAGTCAATTCCACAGGAAAGGAAGATCTCAAGGCCACGAAAGTCGAATCGGAAAACCTTCCGCGGGGCGGTGAGCGTTCCATCGACGTCGAACAACGCGATGACGCCAGGTTTCCTCGCAGCCATGCTCCCAATTGATTTCTGGAACGATGGATCTCCCAATATCACGATTTGATCACGACAAAGAACAGTGGGATGGAAGAGGAGTCGCATACCTCGGAACCGCTGACCCTCGTGGGATTTGGCGCCAAGATCTGGAGAAGCATTAGTAGAAGAAAGAGCAGGTTGAGATCGGTTCGAATCTAGAGAAAACGATTAGGAATAAGAAACTAGGGAAGGTGATTCACGTGAAGCAAGATCTGGCCGCGGAACGCGGAGGGAGAAGAAGAGCGAGAGGAGCAGCGCGACTTGTACTGCGGTCGGCCACGGCGAGAGCAGAGGACCCGTTGGCGACAAGCGGCCCACGGAAACGCCGGCGATACGCCGAAGCCAGAGCTAATTACATATTTCGCCTCGTCCTGGACTTTCGAATTTTAAATTGAGATCCAATAGTTTCGAAAATACTATAATTTACTCAATTTTTAATGATACCGTCATTTTTTTTTTAACGGAATTCTTGCAGATAATAATCATGTGCTGGTGATTAAGTGAAGGGTAAATCTATCATTTCATTCATAAATGGGCCGTTGATTTTGAATGTCCCTGCGTGGCAAAGTCCACGCTGACCGCTGACCCATTCGTTAAGTGAAGCGGTCAGCAGTCCTTCTCCTCGAATGACGAGGTGGCGTCCGCCCTAGCGAGCAGGGCGATGATCTGATCGATCTGAATCGCCTCCGCGAGGCCCTTTCGCAGCTTGGCCTCCGCCACCTCCTCCTTAAACTCCTCGAACTCCTTAAGAGCGGTACGGTTCTTGGGGATCCCCATGGCATCCGTGATGAGAGTTAGTAGACCGTTTGCCCAGGATCGGGCGGACCTGTGCTCCTGGATGACCGACTCCACGTTTCACAGGATTTCCTCCTTGGTGGCGGCGAAGGCCTGGAACTCGGCCCAGGCCATGGAATCGCCTAGCAGCTCGGCCTTGTCACGGATTGAGGAGGAGAGATCAAGAGAAGTGAGGGGGAGGAGGTTGATGGCACGACCATTCTTCCTGGTGGCGGACTCGAGGCGCGTGACGATGCGGTGACAGTTGAGGAGGAGTTAGACGCGGTTGTGCTCGTCGTAGTCGAGGCAAGTAAATGGGGAAACATAAACATGTAATTAGCCACTGAAGGCAGCAAATTTAAGTGGGCCGGGTGGGGATCAAGCCAAAAAAAATGGTTCACCCGACGCTTACCCCTGCGATGCGATTGGTTGGAGCGACGTGTACGGCTAGCTGGGTGCCGCAAGGGCCAGCTGTTAACCCAAGTCGGGGGATGAAATAAAGATCCGACCCGATTCATGACCGGGTCAGACACGGTAGGCAATGCGCGCCGTATTCGGGTCAGTTAGTTTCAGATCGGGTCGAATCAACTTCATTTTTGCATATAAACCCTTAAACATTACGAAATTATGAATACATTAGTGATTCCTAATCTCTCTCTCTCTCTCTCTCTCTCTCTCTCTCTGGACGCCAAGTCTTTTTCTCGGGCTTCCATGGCTCCCAAGAAGACGAACCTTGGCAGAGGATCCAAGGCCAAGGCGCAGCCCGCCTCCGCCGCTCCTGTGGTTGCAACCTTAGACTCGGTGGATGATGCCTCGGCTGGTGTAGAAGTCATAGACGATAGGAATCTGGATACCCCGACTCTGCTGAAGCGCAACATCGACCTTTTACGTGTTGGTCTCGCGACTTCATCCACGGCGATCGAAACGCTCGAGATGTTGGCGGATGCGGATAAAGACGAGCAGGTAATGGCCATGATCGTTGGTATCTTTGGCGATCTGGAGATGCTCTTCTTTGGTTACAGCAACAAGATGAAGCAGCTGGCCTGGGAGATTCAGAGCCGATTCAGGGAAGAAGGGAGCCATGTCTCGTGAGGCTGGTGGTGCAACGAGCACTTGAATCCTCACTCTTCCTCTCTCATGAGTGTTTCTTGATTCAGTGGTTTGGCTGACAAATGATTTACTGGGTTTCTGTTCTTGTTATGTGCCTGTAGAACTTGAGATCCCCTTGATATATCCTCTCTTGGGATCTGCACTTCTTGGTGTCAGGTGCAAGCGTTATTGATCTTGGGTATGCTGTTACAGTGCATAGTGGTGGCGTTCTTGTTGTGTTCATAAGATTGACGTAACTCATTAGATGTGTTCCTTTGGATCCAAAGTTTTTAGAATTGTTTGGGTGCTTTGTTGATATTTCTTTATTTTATAAGCTTTGAATAATAAGTAAGAATCGGATAAATATTTATTTGATATTTAATTAATTATTAAGAATCTAAATCCTAATAGATTATGGGTGAAACTCTATAAATAGGGATGAATCTGTTTTTTTTCATCAATTAATAAAATATTATTCTAATCTTTTGATAAACTCTAGGAGATCGATCTCTTATCAAGGAGGTTGATCCCCTCAAAGTGATCATTTTTTTTCTCTCTCTTCTTTTACGATACCATTATCATGTTTCTTGTAATTTGTATGTAAATTGAGATTCCATATTATATATGTGAAAACTCATCAGTCGAAACATATTTATAACTTCCAAACGAATTCAGTAGTTAATCTCAATAAGATATGTGCCATGGTATTATTATAATTTAGATAAGAAATATGGCCTATATATATATATATATACTTTTTTAGCAAATTAAAAAAAATTAAAATTTATTTTTTTGTAAAGCATATTTTATGTTATAAAAGATGATATTTTATTACAAAATAAAATTAATCCTAACCTATGTCCTATCGATCATTATCTCTGTCTCGTCATGATGCTCTTTGTCCCTCCTTGTAGTTTTCATCCTTTCAAATTACATTACAATACCTCTCAATTACACTAGGGCCTCATTATGAAATCCACGTTGCCTTCGTAATAATGACCCACCAAGAGGCTCAATCACCTTCGTCCGCAAAGGCACTCCTCACAAGCTCAACCCTACTCCACATGAAGTCTTCATCATGATGCTGAATTGATAATTGAGGAGTTATATTAATGAAAATTATATATTATTAAATTTTAAAATAATTATATTAAGTAAGGGATTACCAATAACAATATCAATGTCCTTGTTTTATTTTACATCAAAATGACGGGTAGGATAAATAACTCGTCGGAAGTGACATTAAGTAGAATAGAAGAGCCATTATCCAATAAGAAAGGGCTAAACCACGGGAAGAACAGAACCGATCCAATCTGTGACACTGATTGGGGCGAATTGAGTTGGCTCGGGCTCGGTTAGCTTAAGATTGGGTCGATCAATTAAAATTACATGTAAACGGCGGACAAGTCAGGAAATTATGAACTTATGGATCAAAAATATCAATTTGTTACCGTACAATTCTCTGTAATAAATATTCGTCAAAGAATTGTTACCGGACAATTCTCTCTCTTGGCGATCGCATGGCGCCCAAGAAGAACCGCGCTCGCCTCATCGAGGCCAGGAAGCATCTCTGCCCCTGCAGCAGGGCAGTCCAATCCCCGCGCGGCGGTCCTCCGGCAGCGACCTCGGTGCTCCCCGGTCAATCCGTCACCCCTCTCCCTTCCTCCACTCCTCCAACCCAAGAGACACCATCCTCTCAAGAAACATTCTCGGTGCCTCTCCGGGAAGGAGAACAAAGCTTCGAGTTTGTCAATTTCATGGCCTCCGGTCTGGTTTCGATCGACCGAGACCAAATGGAAAAGATGAAGCTCGACTGCTCGTCTTCACTGAAGCGTGTCATGTCTCAACTACTCAACGATCTGCCATCTGCAGACGGGATTATCGATGAGCTGCAAAGGTTGGTGGACGGAGACAAAAGCGAGGAGGCAATGGAGCATATCATTTATCTTTCGGAGGTTCTAGAGGTGGTCTTCTATGATTACAGCTTCGATATGAAGCATCTGGCATGGAAGTTTAAGCGCCAACTTGGCGGGCGGTTCCTGCAGTAATCGCAGAGAGGAAAGGAGCGGCCCATCTGGTGGTGGCCGGTCGCTGTGAGGGTGGCGGTGTTATGTGCACTTCAATACTGCGCGTCTCTCTCTCTCTCTAGAGGGCAGTTCTTGATCTTGGGGTCCTGTTCTTGTTGTGTTTCTGTAGGACTTGGAGATTTCTTGTTCTGCTACAGTGTGGCTCTTAATGTGATGCAGTTTTCTGTTGGCAAAAAATACTACAAAGAATTGTGTTCTTGTGTCTTGTGGTTCTCAATGTGATGTAATCGCTGCAATATTATCTCACTACAAGTTTTGCTTCTTGTTCATGGTGTTCAAATAATTAGGTACAAGCTTGCTTGAATATAAGACATTGTGGGAGAAAATGTACATCAAATTACTAAGATAGAGAGACATGAGACATATTATGTCTTTATTTAAGATTGCTACAGTATGTTTCAATTACATGCCATCCAACACAAGTAAGTTTATGACGGTACAAATCGAGCCACTTGGTCACATCGATCCAAAGAATTTAAGCTATTTTATTAGCATAATTTCTCTTTAATTAACAGGAAAATTATATATATATATTATATTATATAAACCGAAATCCAAATCCTCTCTCTCTCTCTCTCTCCATGGATTCCAGGAAGAAGTGCCGCAGCGACTCGAAGGCGGAGAAGCAGCCGGCCTCCGGAAGCTCCGAGGGTTCAACCGTCTCCCCTGTGGATGATGCCATGGCCTTCGACGTTTCTGCTGCCGCTGCGGAGGGCCGACGCAAGAAGAAACAGGACATCCCGGCTTCGGTGAAGCGTGCCACGGGCTGTCTACGCCGCACTCTCCCCGCTGTATACTCGGCGATCGATGCTTTCTCCGATTTGGTGGAGGGAGTCGAAGACGAGACTGTGGCGGCCGTGATCGTTGGGGTGTTGGGCGATCTGGAGACGCTTTTCTTTGGTTACGGCAACGCGATGAACCTGGTGGCCCGAAATATTCAGCAGGAACACAGGAGACAAGGCGGCGGCGAGGCTGGTGCCGCTGCATCTGGTGGCCGCGAGGCTGGTGGTGCAACGAGAACTTGAAACTTCGCTCTTCCTCCTCTCCCATGAGGGTTTCTTGATTCGGTGTTTTGGCTGACAGATCGAGTACTTGCTTGCATTACTAGATCTCTGTTCTTGTTCTGTGCTTGTAGAACTCGAGATCCTTTTGATGTAGCTTCTCTTGGAATCCTGCAACTCTACCTATTTCTGAAGGATCAGTGCCAGAGTCTGCAGCAATCTTGTTGTTTTGGATCCCATGCCCACCAAGGTTGAGATTTCTTGTGCGTTCTTGTTCTGCTGAAGCAGGGGTTACAATGTCCTCATCTTACAAAACCACATCTTTAGTGCTAGCTTCTTGATGATCAAGAAGAATTACTACTTCAGGGATTTTCCAACATCAATCAATGTCAAGAAGCTGAAGTTTGTTTTTCTTCAAAAGTTTCAATTAAGTGATTTTTATAAAAATACAAATATTTACAAGAAACAAACTATATGTAAAAGAACCGAGTTATGGTTAAGATTGTCCAAGTGTATGCTTAAAGAAAAAATAATATTAAATAAGTTTTAGGCAAAAGCTATAAGTATAATAGTATATTTATTAAATTACTTTCTTACTAAGACAATATAAAGAAAAGCACCTTATGATGCATCGTTGAACAAAAAATCAGATGCAAGTCTATTAATGCTGTTGCTTATTTTTATGTTCCAATAAAAAAAATAAACTTAATGACAAGAGTATCAAATATGTATTTATATGATATAATAATAAAATAAGAAGTTTTAGACTATATGATCCTATAATAAATAAATTGATTATACGTTATGATGTTATTTTCAATGAAAAAAAGTTTGAGACTCTAAAGGAGTTAGAAATTTCAATAGTTATAAGAGAAAAAGTCTAAAAAAATATAATACATTGCCGATTATTAATATCTCACCCAAATCTTCTCGTATTTTTGAATAATTGTTCTAGTGATATAAAACACATATAAGAAAATTTTATAATTTTTTAGAGATACATCAATATGATGATTTTGTATGTTTTGCTTTGCAATATACTTGTTTTGAAGTTACAGCTTAGAAGGAAGAATAAGTAATGAATGATGAATTACAAGCTATTAAAAATGTAAGACTTGGAAGCTATTAATTTTGCCCCCAGGAAAAGAAGCAATTAGATTCAATTAAGTGAACAAGCCAAAATTTAATGTTGATAGCTCATTGCAAACACATAAAGCTTGTTTAGTTGTCAAACAATATGCTTAAATTTCAAGTATCGATTTTTCAAAAAAAAATTATCAATTTGATATTAAATCAGACTTCTTGAATAAAAAGTTAGAAGAAGAGGTTTAAACAAAGCGGCTTGAATGATTTGAAATTTAAAAGTAAGAAGATAAAATATATAAATTGGATAAAGTATTATATGGTTTGAAACAAGCATAATTTTTAAACAAGCATTAAGAGCATGGTAAAACAAAATTGACAAGTATTTTTTTCAATATAATTTTTAAAAATTTAAATGAGCCAACTTTATATATAAAAGCCCAAGGTATGAAAATTCTTATTATCTATATATATATGGATGATATGATTTATATTGAAAGTTTATTATATAAGCTTACTAAATTAGAAAAAATATGATATCTAAATTTGAAATGATTGATTTGGGGTTTTTATATTATTTTTTTAAAATAAAAATTATTCAAGATGCAAATAAAAAAATTTTATACCAAGCAAAATATGCTAAAGATTTATCAAAAATATTTGATTTGATAACTTGTAAGCTAGTGAATACTCCAATAAATATAAATTATATTAGATGATGTAGTTGAAAAAATATATGAGAAACATTATAGAAGTTTAATCGGATGGGTAATTTATCTCACACATTCATTATGTTTACAGTTAATTTGTTGTCTAGATTCATGCACAGCCTTAATAAGTATGACTTTGGGATAGTTAAAAAGGTTTTAGATATATCAAGGAAATTCTAAATTATAATATCCATTATGAGTAGATAAAAAAATTTAAATTGTATTCTTATATTAATAGTGATTGAGCTAGTTGTGCATATAAATAGAATAAATAATTCAACCTTGGCTCAAGATAAATTTCATGGACAACAAAAAAATAAAGAAGGTCTATTCTCTTAAGCTCTGAGGTGAAATATATTTTAGCTACAAGATATTTCAAACAATTTAACTTCAAAGAATTCTAATAGATCTTCAAGAAAAATAAAATAGACAAAATAAAATTTACGATAACAACTAGTCTACTATTACATTAATGACGAATTCTATCTTCCATGGGGCACCAAACACATGAAAATTCAATATCACTTCATTTGCGAACTGATTGATAAAGAAAAAAATTAAATAGACTATTGTAGCATCGAAAATCAACTTATTGACATGTTTGTAAAAGAAAATTTTATTTTTCCTAAAAATAATTTCAAATCATAACTACTTTCAATTAAGGAGGTATGATAAAATTAATTTAAATAATTATGATTAGTTGTAATAAGAAATAAAAATTTAGATTAAGATAAATAGATGAGTGATTAGTTTTTTTGAATGGATAGATGAGGATGAAGATGGTTATTGGGCTATGATTAATTTTTTTATTTAATTTTTTTACTTTATTCTTTTGGTTAATATAAAGATATTTTTGGGATAAATTTTATACACTTATTATAAATATAAAAATACCCTTAGTTCCTTTTATTATCTTATTCATTTTCTACATAAAGTTCTGCAGCAAGCCAACACCGGAGACGCTCTTCTTTGGTTACGGCAACGTGATGTAACGGACGGCCCGAAAGATTCAGCAGCAACATAGGAGAGAAGGCGGCGGTGCATCTGGTGGCGGTGAGGCTGGTGGTGCAACGAGAACTTCGATCTTCGCTCTTCCCCTCCCACGAGCGTTTCTTGATTCGGTCCTTTGGCTAGCAGATCGAGTACTTGTTTGCATTACTGGCTCTTTGTTCTCGTTCCGTGCTTGCAGAACTCGAGATTCCTTTGATGTAGCTTCTCTTGGAATCCTGCGACTCTGCCTATCTCTGAAGGTCAGCGCCAGAGTCTGCAACGATCATGTTGTTTTGGATCCCATGCCCACCAAGCTTGAGATGTCTTGTGCGTTCCTGTTTTGCTGAAGCAAGGGTTACATTGTCCTCATCTTACGAAACCACATCAATCATTTCACCTTCCTGATGATCAACAGGAATTACTACTTAAGGGATTTTCCAACATCAATCAATGTCAAATCATCTCTCTCGTTATTATTATATTATATTATAT
>LVTN01000228.1:320945-331551 GCA_001649415.1 Musa itinerans | reverse complement strand
GAGAGAGAGAGAGAGAGAGAGAGAGAGAGAGATCATAATTCCATCCTCCAAGAAATCGGTGAGATCAGCCATTAATTCATGGCTTGCTTTGTAATCCGTCAAAATGAGTATTATACACACTTGAAATGTTATTAGCAAAACAATGGATTTCTCACAGCCTTAAATACTCTCTTTCTCAGTGTGAGAAGCAAGTCTTTCTCTCTTGCCTCTCATGGCACCCAAGAAGAAGAAGAACCGTCGCCGGGACTCCAAGTCCAAGACGCAGCCGGGCTCCTCCAGCGGCACCGTCCCGTCTCCGCCCCAAGATTCTCCCCCGGTCACTACGGAGCTCCACGATGAAGCCACCACCTCTCAAGAACCCACCTCTTCCGCCGCCCCCGAGGGTGCAACCCCGGCGTCTCCTCCAGTCGCATCCGTCGGCCCCCACTCCCGCTCGCAAGGGGAAGAAGAAGTGGAAGAAAGAGGCGTCGACGAGGCTGATCCCCAGATGGCCGCTCTTGCAGATTCTGTAGACAACATGACGGTCGCCGACGAGCATGGCCTGGGATGGCTCGTGCGTGGCATTGGCACGCTGGGTTCCACCTTCCCGGAGCTAATGTCGATGACCAGAGAGCTAGAAGATTTGCCGGATAACCAAGAAAGACAGGAAGTAATGGCTGATCTCACCGAATCCTTGGAGGCTGTGGGGAATATTTTCAGAGGTTACACCAGTTTGCTGAAGAGAACGGTGAGGATTCTCGAGCAGGAACGTAGCCACCGCAGAGAAGAAGGCGGCGGTGCATCTGGCGGCGGCGGTGGCAGCAGTACTGCGGGTGGTGGTGGTGAGTCTGGCGGTGCAACCAGCACTTGACTGCTGTGTGCTCAGTCTTCAAACTCTCCCCCTCTTTTCTCTCTCTCGGAAGTTCTCGATGTGGTGTTCTTGATCTTGGGTTATCTTGTTCAGTGTACAGCAGTTGTGGTGATTGGTTGATGGTGCAAGCAATCTGTTCTTGGGGTTCTGTGTCTGTAAAAGAACTTGGAGATTTCTTGTTCTACTGCAGTGGCAGTTAATCTGACAGTTTCATTAGTTTCTCTTGGCAAAAAATACTACCAAGAATTGTGTTCTTCTGTCCTGTACCAAAAATGTCGCAGTGCTGCCTGTGTTTTGCTGCAATATTATTTTGCTTCCTGTTCATGAGTCTGACTGTCTGTGCCATGTGATTTTGAGTGCCAGACTATTTAGGTGTTTCAAGAACATTTCTTGAGAGAGAGAGATATGACTTGACATTGATTGATGTTGGAAAATCCCTGAAGTAGTATCTTTTCTTGATCATCTTTGATACTCTTGTCATTAAGTTTATTTTTTTTATTGGAACATAAAAATAAGCAACAGCATTAATAGACTTGCATCTGATTTTTTGTTCAACGATGCATCATAAGGTGCTTTTCTTTATATTGTCTTAGTAAGAAAGTAATTTAATAAATATACTATTATACTTATAGCTTTTGCCTAAAACTTATTTAATATTATTTTTTCTTTAAGCATACACTTGGACAATCTTAACCATAACTCGGTTCTTTTACATATAGTTTGTTTCTTGTAAATATTTGTATTTTTATAAAAATCACTTAATTGAAACTTTTGAAGAAAAACAAACTTCAGCTTCTTGACATTGATTGATGTTGGAAAATCCCTGAAGTAGTAATTCTTCTTGATCATCAAGAAGCTAGCACTAAAGATGTGGTTTTGTAAGATGAGGACATTGTAACCCCTGCTTCAGCAGAACAAGAACGCACAAGAAATCTCAACCTTGGTGGGCATGGGATCCAAAACAACAAGATTGCTGCAGACTCTGGCACTGATCCTTCAGAAATAGGTAGAGTTGCAGGATTCCAAGAGAAGCTACATCAAAAGGATCTCGAGTTCTACAAGCACAGAACAAGAACAGAGATCTAGTAATGCAAGCAAGTACTCGATCTGTCAGCCAAAACACCGAATCAAGAAACCCTCATGGGAGAGGAGGAAGAGCGAAGTTTCAAGTTCTCGTTGCACCACCAGCCTCGCGGCCACCAGATGCAGCGGCACCAGCCTCGCCGCCGCCTTGTCTCCTGTGTTCCTGCTGAATATTTCGGGCCACCAGGTTCATCGCGTTGCCGTAACCAAAGAAAAGCGTCTCCAGATCGCCCAACACCTCAACGATCACAGCCGCCACAGCCTCGTCTTCGACTGCCTCCACCAAATCGGAGAAAGCATCGATCGCCGAGTATACAGCGGGGAGAGTGCGGCGTAGACAGCCCGTGGCACGCTTCACCGAAGCCGGGATGTCCTGTTTCTTCTTGCGTCGGCCCTCCGCAGCGACAGCCGAAACGTCGAAGGCCATGGCATCATCCACAGGGGAGACAGTTGCACCCTCGGAGCTTCCGGAGGCCGGCTGCTTCTCCGCCTTCGAGTCGATGCGGCACTTCTTCCTGGAATCCATGGAGAGAGAGAGAGAGAGAGAGAGAGAGAGAGGATTTGGATTTCGGTTTATATAATATAATATTATATATATACATATATATATATCCTGTTAATTAAAGAGAAATTGTGCTAATAAAATAGCTTAAATTCTTTGGATCGATGTGACCAAGTGGCTCGATTTGTACCGTCATAAACTTACTAGTAGCAATCTTAAATAAAGACATAATATGTCTCATGTCTCTCTATCTTAGTAATTTGATGTACATTTTCTCCCACAATGTCTTATATTCAAGCAAGCTTGTACCTAATTATTTGAACACCATGAACAAGAAGCAAAACTTGTAGTGAGATAATATTGCAGCGATTACATCACATTGAGAACCACAAGACACAAGAAAACAATTCTTTGTAGTATTTTTTGCCAACAGAAAACTGCATCACATTAAGAGCCACACTGCAGCAGAACAAGAAATCTCCAAGTCCTACAGAAACACAACAAGAACAGGACCCCAACATCGAGAACTGCCCTCTAGAGAGAGAGAGAGACGCGCAGTATTGAAGTGCACATAACACCGCCACCCTCACAGCGATCGGCCGCCACCGGATGGACTGCTCCTTTCCTCTCTGCGATCACAGCCGGAACCGGCCGCCACCGGATGGACTGCGTTTAAACCTCCAAAGCTGCAATCATGGAAGACCACCTCCAGAGCCTATGAAAGATAAATGATCTGATCCAGTGTCTCCTCGGTTGTTTTCTTCGTCCACCAATCTTTGCAGTGATAGGATATAAAAAGTGATAATTTTTTTTTTATATGAATAAATACTGTCGCAATAGAATTAAATAAAATCACAATCAAATAAATTACTAAGATTTACAGAGAAAACCCATCCAATATAAAGGGTAAAAATCATAGGACAAACTAAAGATAATTCATTATAAAAATAATAAATATATAAATCTTATGTCTTTTGCTCAAAATTTAAGCAACAAGAGAATAACTGGGATACAAGAATTACGTCACTGTATACAATATTCAAATTCTCCCCAAATAATCACAGTAAGAATCTATTGTAGATATAATCTAACCTGAGATGAGAATATTACCTCGATGATTGAGAACAGTCTCTTTGCGTTGTCCTTGTCTTCTTCCCTTTCCTTCTTTTATTTTTTTATCCTTTTTTTCCCTTTTTTTGAATCAAATTGCTGTTGCAATTTGATACCTCGTTGCTATAGTTCTTCCCCCTTTATTTTCGCAGCCACCACATCGCCCTTATTAGATCTAGGGTTAGGTGAAAGGGGGTGGGCTGTGGGCTATTAAAGCTCACTATGAGCTGAACTTGTGGGCTGTCAGCCCAACAACCTCTCCTTTCAGCCCATAAGGGAGATTGTCCCATGACTTCTCAATGTGAAGCTATGACGATCAACTGTTGGCATATCTTCTGTCTTTCTTTTGGTAAGGTCTTTGTCAACATATCTGCTCCATTGTCATTTGTGTGAATTTTCTGAAGCTGCAATTGCTTCTCTTTAAGTACATTTCAAATTTAGTGGTATCTAACATATATATGCTTTGACTTCGAATGAAAAGTTTGGTTCTTACACAAATGGAGGGCACTCTAGTTGTCACAATTCATCGCATAGTTTTTCTATTTTAACCACAATTCTTATAAGAATTCTTTCATTCATAACATTTCTTTGCAAACCTCTATAGCAACAATATATTCTGCCTCTGTGATAGAGAGAGCAATACACATTTGCAATTTAGATTATTATGACATAGCTCCCCCTGCAAAAGTAAGTACAAAACCTGATGTGGACTTCCTCGTATCTATATCTCTTGTCATATATGTATTTGTGTAACCTGTGTTGGTCAACACAGGTGATCTACCTCCAAAGCTTAAACAAACCTTAGAGTTCCCTTTGAGATATCTAAAAATCTACTTCATTACTGCCCAATGCTCTTTTCCTAGATTTGCAAGAAATCTGCTAGTAACACCCATTGCATATGCGATGTCCGGCCTCGTACATACCATTGCATACATTAAACTTCCAACTGCTAAAGCATAAAGAACCATTTACATTTTCTCATTCTTCTCATCACTTGATGGACTCTGTTTTGAGCACAACTTAAAGTGACCTGTAAGATGAGAACGAACTGGCTTTGCATTGCTCATACTGAACCTTTCCAATACCTTTTCAATGTATTTCTCCTATAACAACTAAATCTTTTTTTTTTTTTGTTATAGGAAATATGTATGTCTAGTGTTTGCTTTGTTGGTCTCATGTTCTTCATTACAAAAGACTCACTCAATTTTTTCTTCAACCTGTTAATTATATATATATCTTTTCTAAGAATAAACATGTCATCAACATAAAGTAAGATAATAATAAAATTCTCACCAAACCATTCGATGCACACACAATGATATAAAGTCATTCTTTTGTATCCATTTTCTGTCATAAATGAATCAAACTTTTTGTACCATTGTCTTGGAGCTTGCTTTAGCCTATACAAGCTCTTTCTCAACTTACAGACAAAGTTTTCTTTATCTTTAACTTTAAAGCCTTCTGGTTGCTCCATATAAATTTTCTCCTCCAAATCACTATGAAGGAAAGCTGTCTTCACATCTAACTACTCAACCTCCAAATCCTGACTAGCAGTAATACCAAGAGCAACATAAATAGAATACATTTTAATAACAGGAGAAAAAATCTCTTCAAAGTCAATATATTTCTTTTGACCAAAGCCTTTCACAATTAATCTAGCTTTGTACTTTGGTTGAGAACAATATTCTCAAGTCTTCAACCTGAAAATCCACTTATTCTTCAAGGCCTTTCATTCTCTTTGGTAGTAGCACCAAATCATAAGTGTGGTTCTTCTAAAGAGCATCCATCTCTATCTGCATAGCAACTAACTATTTCTTTTTCTACTCACTTTAAACTGCTTCTTAGTAACTCTCTAGTTCACCTACATCAGTAAGCATCACATACTCACCTATAGAGTATCTTCTGGAAGGTTTATGTTGTCTAGAAGATCTTCTTAACTGAGGTTCTACGGAAAGTTGCTCTCCAACTTCTTCTTACTCAACATGTCTTGTAGGTAGATTAATATCGAGCTCTACATCATCTTCCTACACATCTCCCTATCACCATGATATACTGAAGGAGTAATTGGGTCACAATCTGTTAATCTTTCTGTAGAAGTCTTGGCTGGTGTCTTCTTCAAATCCTCAAAGATTTGATCCTCAAAGAAGCTCATATCTCCACTTTTAAACATATTCTGCTTTTCTGGATCTCAAAGCCTGTAACCAAACTGATCATGTGAGTAGCCAAGAAAAATATATTTTTTAGTCTTACCATCCAGCTTGGACATCTCATTGTCTAGAATATATGTAAATGCACGACAACCAAACACTCTCAAATGCCTATAGGAAACATCTTTCTCTGACCATACATGCTATGCAATATCACCATCTAGGACTGTATATGATGACAAGTTGATCACATTAACTGTAGTCCTCAAAGCCTCATCCCAAAATCTTTTGGGTAGCTTGGCCTGTAAAAGTATACATATGATCTTTTCCATGATGGTGCGGTTCATCCTCTCTGCAATTGCATTATGCTGAGGTGTATCAAGAATTGTCATCTTATGTTGGATATCATGTGACCTGTAATAATCATTAAATAATCCTATGTATTCACCACCATTATTTGACCTTATGCATTTCAATTACCTTTTTGTCTCCCTTTCAAGCCTAGCATGAAACTCTTTGAAGACATTAATAACATGATCTTTGGTCATCATAGCATAGGCTCAAACTTTCCTAGGAAAATCATTTATAAAAGTGATAAAATAATATAAATAATTGATACCAGGAACATTAACAAATTCACTATGAGTTTTTATCCTCAAAGGACCACATACATCTGTATAAATACGATATAAGGCATATCTAGATATAGCAGGACTAGCAAATGAAACTCTATGTTATTTACCAGCCAAACAATCAATACAAGAGTTCAAATATGTACCTCTGAGATCTGGCAACACCTCTCTTTTGGAAAGAGCATGCAGCCCCTTCTCGTTCATGTGTCTCAATCGCCTATGCCACAACTCCATACTGAAGTCTTTCTCTATAGCATTCAGCTGCTCACCACAAGCTTTAGCCTATAACCTGTACAAAGTGTGACATTTCTTTCCACTAGCCACAATAAGAGGACCCTTACTGAGCTTTCATTGCCTTTTGTGAAATTTGCTATCATAGTCTTCATCATTTAGTCTTTCAACTAAAATTAAATTCAGCCTTAAAGTCAACCACATGCCTCACATTTTTAAATACCAACTTGCAACCAAGGTTGGTCTTTATATGGATATTACCCATGCATGTTTGTCGTGTCATAGTTGCCTATCTTTACAACACCAAAATTTCTAAACCTGTATGTAGCGAAAAACTCCCTCCATGGTGTAGCATGATAAGGAGCACTTATGTCAATCACCCACTCAAGATCCTGACACACACAAGAAAAAATATCATCAGAAGGAGATAAAATCAAATAATCACCACCCTGTATTATAGTTGTAGTATTATCTTTTGACTCTGTAGACTCCACTTCCTTTCCTTTTTTCTTGCTCTTCTTAGGTTGCTTATATTGATTCTTGTAATATCAGTTCTCATCACAGTTGTAGCAAACAATATCTTTTCTTGATCTTGACTTACTTTTACCCATACGTGAACTGCTTCTATTCTTGGACTTTGACCTTCCTTTGTTCTATGAGATAAGTGCCTATGAATTATTCTAAGATGTTGCTGAATTCTTTCTCTTCTAAACTCCCATTCAACAAACTACTTGTTACTTGACTCATAATGACAACACCATCTAGTGCAGAATTACTGAGGGAAACTATCAGTGTCTTCCAACTTTCTAGCAATGAACAGAGAAGTAATAATGCCTGTAACTCATCATCAAGAAATATTTTCATAGAGGATAACTGGCTAGTAAAACTCTGTATTTCATTCAAATGCTCAGCAATAGAAGCACCCTCTTTATATTTCAAGTTTACAAGTTTTCTTATTAAGAAAGATTTGTTGTAAGTTATTTTTCTTTCATAAAGACTTTTCAACTTTTTTCGAAGAAAATATACAGAATTTTCAGTAGAAACATAGTGAAAGACACTGTCATTGAGCCATTGTCGAATAAACCCAACTGTTTTTCGATATAACATCTTCCACTTATCATCTGTTATAGTTACAGGCTTTGCACTATCCCTCTGCAAATGTCCATACAAATCTTTGCAATACAAGAGATAACTATTCTTGATTTCCATATTATCCAATTGTTTTCATTCAAGCTAATTATGCGAGAAACACTACTAGCCTCTGTTAGAGCTAGCCTTAGGAAATTTACCAAAGGGTAATTTTGGCAACTTAATAAAGACAATAAAGTAAAAAAAATAAAAAAAGATAAGAAAACCAGATTTACATGGTTTGACCAATTGACCTACATCTATGGACGGAGGAGCAAAACTCTTACTATAAAAGGGACAATTACAAATGCCTTAGGAAAATGTTCCTAGGTCATAAAACACTTGCGACTACTAAATAAGAAAAAATCCAAACTATAAGCCCAAACTATTTTAACTAAGTATGGACTTAATAGTACGTAAACCCAAACTGACAATTAGGTTTTTCTTATGGTGCATCTGGCTTCAAAGCCCAAGCCCTTATTTATAGTTCCAATAGGAGATAACAAGCTTGATTTTTTCGATGTGGGACTATGTGGGACTTGCCAAACTAACAAATCTCCACCTTGGCATGTCCCAACAAAACTTGCTCCACCTTCTTCACAAAAGCCCCAACGGGCAATCACCAACAATGAACACCAACTAAGTCCAAGCACTGCTTGAACTTGTAAACCGAAAGAGGCTTCATAAACATATCAGCTGGATTGTCCTTCATATGAATTTTCTGAACAAGGACCTTTCCCTCAGCAATGGTATCCCGAATAAAATGAAACTTCACATCGATGTGTTTCATCCTCTAATGATACATCTGATCTTTAGTCAAATGAATAGCACTTTGACTATCACAGTAAATTATAGTAACACCTTGATGCAGACATAATTCGTCGAACAAACCTCTTAACCATAAAACTTCTTTGATCGCCTCTGTCACTGCCATATATTTTGCTTCTGTAGTAGATAAAGCCACGATAGGTTGTAAGAAAGCTTTCCAACTAACTGCACAACCGCTAATGCAAAAAACATAGCCTATCAAAGATCTTCGTTTAAAAAGATCCGCAGCATAATTAGAGTCGACAAAACCAACTAAAGTGTCACGATTTTTCCTAAACTCTAAACAAGCATCTAAAGTCCCCTGCAAGTATCTAAGAATCCACTTCACAGCCTGCCAATGTGTTTTACCCGAGTGAGACATATATCTGCTAACCACACTGACTGCTTGTGAAATATCTGGACAAGTACAAACCATTGCATACATAATACTGCCGATGGCTCTAGAATATGGAACTTGCACCATATATTCTTCCTCTTCAACTAACTGTGGTGACTGAGCAATAGATAGCCGAAAATGACTAGCAAAAGGAGTACTTACTGGCTTAGCATTTTTCATGCCAAACCTCTCCAAGACTTTCTTGAGGTAATTTTTCTGAGTCAGAAATAATTTTCCAACTCCTCGTTCTCTTTTAATCTCCATGCCACGAATTTTCTTAGTTGTTCCTAAATCTTTCATTTCAAATTCACTATTCAGCTGCATTTTCAAAGTGTGAATTTGTGACAAATTCTTAACTGCAATAAGCATGTCATCAACATAAAGTAAAAAATACACAAAAGAGCCATTAGTTAACTTCCGGAAGTAGACACAGCTATCATACATGCTCCTCGTGTAACCATGACCCAACATAAAAGAATCAAACCTCTAATACCATCGTCTTGGAGACTGCTTCAATTCGTACAAAGATTTCTTTAACAAGCAAACATGGTTTTCCTTACCATCAACTTCAAATTCATGAGGTTGCTCCATGTAAATTTATTCTTCAAGTTTACCAAGTAAAAAAGCTGTCTTGACATCAAGTTGCTCCAATTTTAAATCATATATGACAACTAAAGCAAGCAAAACACGAATAGAGCTATGTTTAACCATAGGTGAAAATACATCATTAAAATCAACACCATGTACTTGACTATAACCCTTTGCAACCAATCGTGCTTTGTACCTTGTATCTTCAACCCCTGGAATACCTTCCTTCCTTTTGAAGACCCATTTGCATCCAACAATTTTCTTACCCGAAGGCAGCTTCACAAGATCCTAAGTTCTACTCTAATGGAGAGATTCTATTTCTTCATTCATATTTCTTCACAAGATCACAAGAAACTGCATTTGAGTAGGTAGTAGGCCCACCAACTTCACTTGTTTCTTCTGCAACAGACAAAGATATGCAACCAAATTTGCATATCTTTGTGGTGGTCGAATATCTCTCCATAGTCTATCCTTGGCTATAGAATATTGCTCTTCCTCTGGATCATCTTCGTCAGTAGACTCGGGACCATCTACTGGCATTCTTTCAGTAGAAGAGTTCGACTGAAAAGAATCAGAACTACCAATCTCAAGCTCCACCTGCTTCTGCGCACTATCGTTTTATACAACTAGTAGATTCCTCTTTAGAAGATAACATAGACAATTCATCAAAAGTAACATCTCTACTGATTACAAATTTTGGGGATTTGGGATCAGAACACCATAATCTATATCTTTTCACCCCAGAAGCATACCGAAGGAAAATGCACTTTTTAGCTTGAGGTTCTAATTTTCTTTCATTTACATGCATGTATGCTAGACACCCAAAAATTTTTAAATCAGAGCAATCAGCGGAGTACCTGACCAAACTTCCTCCGGAGTTTTAAAATTAAGTGCTGCAGAAGGAGCGCGGTTGACAACGTAACAGGCCATATTAATCGCCTCTGCCCAAAAGTACTTTATTAACCCTGCATTTGAGATCATACACCTTGCTCTCTCCAAGAGTGTTCTGTTCATACGTTCGGCCACACCATTTTGCTGAGGCGTCATCCTAACAGTGCGATGCTGAACAATTCCTTTATTTTTGCAGAATTCATCAAAGTCACCTTCACAAAATTCCATGCCATTATCTGT
>LVTN01000228.1:294106-319686 GCA_001649415.1 Musa itinerans | reverse complement strand
TACCTTCAGTCATCCGAAGCATATACAAACTCTACTTTAAGTAGAGACGATTCTCCACTGTCCTCTTCATATACAAGGATTTAAGCTTGTCCCACATGCTCTTAGCCATAGTTTCCATAGCTCCCTATAGTGCCAAATCAACTCCGTCTTGAACCAGAATGGTTTCCATCTTGAGTTGCCATATGCCGAAGTTGATATTTCTATCGAATTTCTCGACAACGATCTTTGTTATTGTCATCATTACTAAAAGATCCCAAAACTAGGCTCTAATACCAGTTTGTTAGAGCTAGCCCCAGGAAATTTACCAAAGGGTAATTTTGGTAACCCAATAAAGATAATAAAGTAGAAAAAATAAAAAGAGACAAGGAAACCAGATTTACATGGTTCGGTCAATTGACCTACATCCACGGACGGAGGAGCAAAACTCTTACTATAAAAGGGACAATTACAAATGCCTTAGGAAAATGTTCCTAGGCCATAAAACACCTAAGACTACTAAACAAGAAAAAACCCAAACTATAAGCCCAAACTATTTTAACTAAGTGTGGACTTAATAGTAGGTAAACCCAAACTGACAATTAGGTTTTTCTTGTGGTGCATCTGGCTTCAAAGCTCAAGCCCTTATTTATAGTTTTAATAGGAGATAACAAGCTTGATTTTTCCGATGTGGGACTATGTAGGACTTGCCAAACTAATAGCCTTCATGTTCAAACACAAAAAATAAATTACCAAAACCCTACTCTAATACTAGTTGATGGGATATAATGATAAATAAACTTTTGTATATGAACAAATACTAGTAGGTCATAACATGCGGTGAAATTAAATGGAATTACATTCAAATAGAACACTAAGATTTACGTGGAAAACCCCTCCAACGTGAAGGGTAAAAACCACGGGGCAAACTAGAGATAATCTACTATAAGAATAATAAATATATAAATCTCAGTCTTTTGCCCAAAACCCAAGTATTATATCATTGTGCACAATATTCAAATTCTCCCCAAGTAATCACATCAGCTTTCCCCCCTTTACTTTCGTAGCCACCACACCCCCCTTATTAGATCTAGGGTTAAGTGAAAAGGGGGTAGATTGTGGGCTGTTAAAGCATATTACGGGCCTCGTGGGCTGTCAGCCCAACATGAATGACTTGTTTGCATTCGGAAGAGCGCTAAGTGGATGAGAGAAGGCACACTTCAGTAACGAAGAGCTATCGAGTTCCATCTGTAACAGTTGCTCTGCATGAATCAAAACACCACCAAAGGTCGTGAAATTGACAAACGATAAGCATTCTTCTCCTTCCCGAAGAGGCAAAACGAAGCTTTCTTGGGTTGGTGGTGGATGGGTTGGAGTGGAGGGAGGGCGAGGGGTGACAAATTGACCGAGGAGCTGTCGAAGGACCGTCGCGTGGGGATTGGGCTACCTTGCTGCAAGGGCAGAAATGCTTCCTGGCCTCGATGAGGTGATCGTGATTCTTCTTGGATGCCATGCGACCGTTGAGAGAGAGAGAATTGTACGGTAACAATTCTTTGACGAATATTTATTACAAAGAATTGTATGTAACAATTTGATTTTTTTGCTCGATAAGGTCATAATTTCCTGACTTGTCCACCATTTACATGTAATTTTAATTGATCTGACCTAATATGAAGCTAACCGAACCTGAGTCAACTCAATTCGCTCCAATAATCTCAGTCTGCGTGCGATCAGTTCAGAGTCACAGATTGGATCGGTTCTTCTTGTGCTTTAGCCCTTTAGGTTCCCCTTTCTTATCGGATAGTGGCTCTTCTATTCTACTTAATATCACGTCCGACGAATTATTTATTCATACCCAACAAGTCATTATGATGGAGAATAAAACAAGGACATTGATATTGTTATTGATAATCATTTACTTAATATAATTATTTAAAAATTAATAATATATAATTTTATGTAATATGGTAATCACGTTGATCCCCATTCACCCAGAAAATGCAGAAGAAACTAATCCTAGTGAACTTTCGCCTCCCATTGTTGGAGGCATTCTATTACAGTACCGACCTAATGATTACTATTTTTCGCTCCTAAATTTCATTGTGCGACACTTCATATATCTTAATATGTCACGTATTCTGAACCATGTTAAGAGGCCTGACATGAGAATGGTACACTCATCTAAAACCACTATTGTTGGGAAATCTAGGATGACATCACATGCGTAGCAGAAGAACATAAAAATAAAATCGTAGAATTCCTGCAGAAAAGAAGGTTTTATCGTCGTGTAAAAGTTGGTGCGTAAAAACTCGCGAAACCAAAAAACTATGCATAAGAGAATTATCTAGGGAGATCGTATATCCCTGAAAACCTAGAGATATGTGGGAGATGACGAAGAAGGTCAAATGTCCTCCTCTCTAGCGATGATCCACATAGTAGGGGCTGCGAAGATGCTCCTCAAATCACTGTCCAAAACTCTTCCTTAAGCACATTACACAATCAAGAAGGAGCTGCCCCTTCTTGTTATCCACACGCCCCAAATAAGAGTTACAATATAAGTACCTCTAGCCTATGGGTCTTTGGGTCCCTCTTATTTATAGAGGCCCTCTATCAAATTAACCATAATAGATTTTGTTATATTGAGTACTAGATCTCTATTTAACTACCAAAGGCTCTTAGATTAGTGGGTCTCTACCCAATAATCTTTTATTGTCTCTTATTGGATCTCATCCATAGGATCCAATAATTCAGAGGCTTATTGAATATCCAATAAGATATGGGCTCCAACGGATATCTTATATATGAACCTCTACTCGTCGCAATACCTGTCATATGTGTGTTACCTTCTATGCTCAATATCGAGCTAGCCGTGAGTCATACATGTCAAAACTCCTTTTGGCTTAGTAAATTATTATTTCTATAATAATTCACTCGACTCATCGACTGCGGACGTACTAGTCCACTACACCGCAGTCCCTAGACGATACAAGAGAATCCAATCATTTGGATCTATCTGTCCTCAATTATCATGTATCTATAGTCCCTCATCCATCTAATATACCAGAGACCATATATTGGGCATAGTGCTGTCAAGCCCATATAGTTTTTACACGAATTTTACTCTAATCGGATTCTCCTGGAGATCTCTTATTTTCTCAATCCGAATAACCCTGGCCAGGGATTTGTCTAAGCAAGAACATATGAGATATTTCTCTTATGACACCGAGAGAGGATGATCCTTTGTCGACACTCAATAGCCCTTGTAATATTGGCTACCACTCCCGATGACTGGCTGTGCTAGATCTAGAACCTTCAGATCTTTAAGTCTGGTATCAAAGAGTGAAGTACTTATACAAGACATCTTTGGTGTCTTAAGTCTAAGGACTAGACACAACATTGGGATAACGAAATCGCTGTTTGACATTAAGACATCATCAACCATCCAACATTCCGTGAGCGGATCAACCAGTGAACTCATTCTCCAATGAGCACCTGCATTGTATCCCTAGTGTCCCCCACACGAGCAGCTATGAGACCAACTACATCCATCATATGGACGAGTATACAGTACACCAGCCTATCTGATTATCTCGATGTCCCTCTCGAGTAATCTATGACCGGAATTATTTAGGATATGTGTTTAAAAGCGAATCAGTCTCATTATCGTGATCTCATCACGATATGATTCCCATTGCACAGATCCATGGACATCACAATATATTCATGTAACAGATAATATAAACTGATAAAATGTTAAATAATAATAATAAGCAAAAAGACTACGTGTCAAGTCACACGTGCCATCACTCACATGATTGGCTTGTAGGGCACCTATGGCTAGTAACTCTCTATCAGTTCTTTTGCTCAGCTTGCAAGGGAGTTCGAGCTTCACTTCCTTAGGAACATGCACCCGAGGCCAACGGTAATAGCGCTTCTCGAACTTAGGCAAGGGGAGGAGGAAATGCTCTCAAACTTCATCACTCGGTTCACCAATGAAATATGAGGTATGGAAGATGCTCATCCATCACTCGTAATACAAGTCTTCATGATGTGACTCAAGCCCTCTAATCTTTTCTAGTCATTGGTAAAGAGGCCACTAATGATGGTACCAGAGGTACTTTTGAGGGTCAATCAACACATTACCATTGAGGTAATGGTTTCAGATAAGCATAAAAAGCTACACAAAAGACCAAGATAGGAGCGACTACAATTCGCCCCAACCCTAAGGTCATCACGGTGAAGAAGAAACGAATGACCATAGTTGCCTCGCCCAAGGTCCAAGCTAAACCCTTGAATATGACTAGAACTAAAGTTTTTGTATAGATAAAAGAGAATGGACTCCTAAAAGACCCTTAACCGATAAAGACCTTGTTAGAGAAAAGAGATAGATTCAAATACTATCGCTTCCATCGGGATTACGACCATGACATGATGGATTGTCGCAACTTGAAATTGCATATTGAAGAACTCATATGTCGAGGACACCTCGGGCAGTTCGTCTGAAGACACTGAGAACTTTCACCCCGACCTTAGGGATCATTGGAGAGATAGATTGACGTCATCATTGGTGAACCTTCCTTGGGAGAAGATAGTTCCTTAGGTCATAAAGCTTACACTCGAGCTACCATTGAAAAGCACCTGAGGATGGGGGACGACTAGGAGATAACCTTCACGGAGAAAGAGATGGAGTGCCTTGACCTAAACCACGATGATGCCTTGCTAGTCTCTGTGAATATGATCAATGCTCTAGGTAGCACTATTGATATCCTCTTCTTTGATACTTTCCAAAAACTAAGGCTCTCAACTAACAACCTTAATTTGAAGCACAAGGCAAAATGTGCTTGTGGCATGTGAGTCAAGAAAACCCGACCCACGTGAGGAGAAATTCACCATGATGGAGGCACAAGGAAAAATGTGATCGAGGCATGTGAGTTTGGAAAACTCGACCCGCGTGAAGAGAAATCTACCACATAAGAGGTACAAGGCAAAATACGCTCGAGGTGCATGAGTCGGGAATATCCTGACCAGTGTGAAGAGAAATCCACCATGACAAAGGCACAAGTCAAAATGTGTTTGAGATATGCAATTTGAAAAAAATCTGACCCATATGAAGAAAAATCCACTACGATAGAGGCACGAGGCATAATGTGCCTATGGTGTGTGAATCAGGAAAATCCAACTCGAGTGAGGAGAAATTTGCTACAACAGAAGCATAAAACAAAATGTGCTCGAGACATGTGAGTTGATAAAACCCAACATATATGAGTAGAAATCTACCATGGCAAAGGCACAAGGCAAAATGTGTCCAAGGAACGTGAGTCGAGAAAACCTGAACTATGTAAAGAGAAATCCACCATAGCAAAGGCATAAGGCAAAATATGCCCGAGGCACGTGAGTTGACAAAACCCGGCCAGCATACAAAGCAATCCGCCATGACGAAGGCATAAGGCAAAATGTTCCTGAGGCATGTAAGTCGAGAAAGCCCAACCTGTGTAAGGAGAAATTCATCATGACGAAAGCATAAGAAAAAATGTGTTCGAAGTACGTGAGTCGATAAAACTCGACCCGCGTGAAGAGAAATCCATCATGATGGAGACACATGGCAAAATGTGCCCGGGTTGCGAGAGTCGGGAAAACCTAATGCGCGTGAAGAGAAATCCGTCATGGCGGAGGAATAAGGCAAACTATGCTTGAGACACTTAATTCAGGAAAACTCGACCCATATGAGTAGATTTCTGCCATGGCAGAGATACAAATCAAATTGTGCTTAAGGCACATGAGTCGTAAAAACCAGAGCCGCGTGAGGAAAATCTTCCACAACAGAAGCACAAAGTCAAATATGCTCAAGGTGCATTAGTCGAGAAAACCCAACTCATGTGAGGTGAAATCCACCATGGCGGAGGCATAAGGCAAAATGTGGTAAAGGCACATGAGTTTTGAAAATCTGGCCCACATGAAGAAAAATCCATCGTGGAGAAGGCATAAGGTAAAATATGTCTGAGGCGTATGTGTCGAGAAAACCTAACCCATGTTAAGAGAAATCTATCATGGCAGAGACAAGATATAATATGCCCGAAATACGTAAATCGAAAAAACCTAACCCGCATGAAAAGAAATCTGATACGACGGAGGCACAAGACAAAATATGCCTGAGGCACGTGAGTTAGAATAACCTAACTTGCATGAAAAGAAATATGCCATGGCGGAGGCATGATACAAAATATGCCCGAGGTGCGTGAGTCGAGAAAACCTGACCCACGTAAGGAGAAATCTCCCATGAATGAGATACAATGTAAAATATGCTCGAGGCACATGAGTCATGAAAACCCAACCTGCATGAGAAGAAATCTACCATTGCGGAGGCACAAGGCAAAATGTGCCTAAGGCGCATGAGTTGAGAAATTTGAACTAGCATGAAGAGAAATCCACCATAATAGAGGATGAGGCAAAATATGTCCAAGGCACATGAGTCGAAAAAACCAAACCCACGTGAGAAGAAATCTACTATGAAGGAGGCATAATGCAAAATATGCTTGAGATGTATAAGTTCGAAAAACCCGACCCACGTGAGGAGAAATCCACCATGATAGAGGTATAAAGCAAAATATGTTCATGCAAGTCGAGCAAATCCGATATACATAAAGAAAAATCCGTAATGGCAAAGGCACAAGGAAAAATGTACCCGAGGCATGTAAGTCAGGAAAACCTTACCCGCGCGAAGAGAAATCTACCTTGGTAGAGGCACGAGGTAAAATACGCTCGAGGTGTATGAGTTGCGAAAACCTAACCCGCGTAAGAAGAAATCTACCATGGTAAAAGCATAAAGCTAAATGTACCTAAGGCATGTGAGTTATAAAAACCCAAATCGCATAAGGAGAAATCTGTCACGACTGAGGCATAAGGCAAAATATGTTCAAGATACGTGAGTTGGGAATATTTAACCCTCGTGAGAAAAAATCTGCAATACTAGAGGCATAAGGCAAAATATGTCCGAGCCCATGAGTCAAGAAAACTTGACCCATGTGAGGAGAAATCCACTACGACGAAGGCATAAGGCAAAATATGCTCGAGTTATGTGAGTTGGAAAAACCCGACCTGTGTGAAGAAAAATCTGCCACAATATAGGCATAAGGCAAAATATGTCTAAGGCACGTGAGTCAAGAAAAACCTAACCTGCGTGAGGAGAAATCTGCCACTATAGAAGCATAAGAAAAAATATGCTCGAGATGCATGAGTCGAGAAAACCCGACGTATATGAATAGAAATCCACCATGATGAAGGTATGAGGTAAAATATGCTCGAGGCGTATGAGTCAAGAAAATTTAACTCACGTGAAGAGAAATCTACCACGGTGGAGGCACGAGACAAAATGTGTCTGAAGCACATGAGTCAAGAAAACTCAACCCATATGAGGATAAATCTAAATTGGTGCAGGCACAAGGCAAAATGTGCTTAAGGTGTGAGTCAGGAAAACCCGACCCTTGTGAAGAGAAATCGACCACTACAAAGAAATAAGGCAAATTGTGCCCGAAGCACACGAGCTTGAAGAAACCCAACCTATGTAAAGGAAAGTCAGCTATAACAGAGGCACAAGATAAAATATGCATAAGGCGTGGAGGTTGAGAGGGCCGACTCTCACCTTTGTCCGAGGTGTGGAGGACGAGAAGGCCAATCCTCACCTCCATCCAAAGCATAGAGGTCGTGAAGTTACGAGGAGGTCGAAAAACCCAACCCCACCCAACCAATGTGCACCTTCGATGCCACGAGGTATAGTCGATAATAGATCACCACTAGCATCGCTTGGGAGGCAATCACGAATGCACTCATCATCTAATGATATGGACTATACTATCAACTAATCATCATTTGACACATAGTTACCACGTGGACTCATCGATGAGAGGAAAATATCCAAGTCACCTTCCACTTGTACACCCACGTGGACAAGAGTCCAAAGCAAGTCCAAGGCAAACAGTTCGGGGTTATCCCCCTTGGTCGCCCACGTGGAGAATATTTTATAAAAAGTATATCTCTTTGTGATTAGATAAGCTCGTCTTCAACACAATGAGAGGGGGTTTAATTCTTTCGACTACTTGCATCCGCATTCACACATTCATACACCTCATATTATTAACTTGAACGTTTGCGAGATTAAGTCAGGAAATCTCTTCCGACCTCAATCATCATGCAGAAAGAACCTCGAGAACTTGATGTTTTTATGTTGGAGGCATCTCGAACAATCTTATACATACAAGTCCGGACCACGTCAGGCTAACACAGACATCAACGATATATATATACATATATATACATATGTATACATATATGTATACATATGTGTACATGTGTACATATGTGTACATGTGTACATATGTGTACATGTGTACATATGTATACATATACGTATATACATATGTATTTGATTGAGAATAGCTATTGAATTCACTTAGGAAGTTATAAAAATGTTTCGAGTAATTTCACATATGCAACCCAGAATCTCAATTTCTACGGGCACACAACTACAAGAAGCACCCAACAGTTCCCAAAGCTTTGGATCGAAACAAGGAACACATCTAATGCACTGCCTCAATCTTATGAACACAACAAGAACACCACCACTGTGCACTGTAACAACATACCCAAGATCAAGAACGCTTGCAACCAACAGCAGTCCATTCATGTCTCCACCAATACCCCAAATCAAGAAGTGCAGATCCCAAGAGAGGGTACATCAAGGGGATCTCAAGTTCTACAGGCACAGAACAAGAACAGAGATCCAGTTATGGAAGCCAGCACTCATTCGACACCAAGAACAGTTCATCTGTCAGCCGAAACACCGAATCAAGAAGGCGGAAAAGAGAGGATTCAAGTGCTCGTCGGACCACCAGCCTCACCGCCACCAGATGCACCGCCCCCTTCTGTCCCCTTTTGCCGCTGAATCTCCCAGGCCAGCTTCCTCATCGTGGAGCTGTAACCGAAGAGCAGCGCGTCCAGATCGGTCAAAATACGAATGATCGTCTCCATTACCTTCTCGTCTTTGTCTTCGTCCGCCAATCCGTAGAGCAAATTGGTCGCCGAGAATATAGTCGGGAAACTGCGGCGTCGGAAGTGCATCTCCTGCTTCAGCGAATGTGGGATATCCAGTGTCATGTTGCGTATGGCCTCTGCAGCAGCCGAAACATCATCCACCAGACGCTGAGGGCTGGCGGAGCCGGGCTGCTCCTCCGTCTTCGAGCCGCTGCCGCAGTTCTTCTTGGGAGCCATGGAGCAGAGCGAGAGAGAGAGAGAGACTGGGAAATGGGAGGCTAATTAGGTTGACCAAATATAATTAAATCCAACCCTTTGTAATTTATATGGACAATAGGCTACATATTTCAACCTACCTAAACATAAATGAGATGTTTACTTGGTTACTCGCGTTTGAATCCAAACTCGATTCTGATACATACCTTTGTTTCGAACTCAACCCACACCCAATTGTGAACTCGATTTATGGTACCATTACAAAAAAGAATTCCAAAAAATAATAATAAACCAAAATTTATAAACAACTTAAAATTACAATTTTTGATATATATTTCTCCCCATAAATTAGAAATATAAAATCATATTTTAAATTTATAAAAAAGTTAAACCAAGATATCTATTAATAGTCTCTCTCTGGTGTGTGCGTGCGAGCAGTCTTTTCTCTCTTGGCTTCCCATGGCACCCAAGAAGAAGAAGAACACCGGCCACGGCTCCAAGTCCAAGCAGCAGCGCGGCTCCTCCAGCACGGCCGTCCCATCGCCGCCCTCCGAACCTCTGGAGATCCTCGCTGAATCCGCCTCCTCCGATGCTCCGTCCATTCCCTCAACCCAACCACCGCCCTCTCAAGAACAACCCCTCTCTTCCACCACCCCTCCCGGCGCAACTCCCGCATGCCCCCCGGTCGCATCCTTCGGCCTCCACTCTATCTCCGACGAAGACCGAGTCACCATCCAGTACTCCTTCTACATGGCCGGAGGCGCTGCCGCCGCTGCAGACCTCCTCGAGATGTCGAAGCTCGAGGATCGAAGCCTGGTCTGGCTTGAGCAGGGCCTGCGCATCATGAGTTCCACCTTCCCATATTTGACGTTGATGGTCAAAACCCTAAACGGTTTGTGGGACAAGAGAGAGGTCGAGGTGATGATGAGTGCGATCATCGGTACTTTGGAGGACATGGCGATCATCCTCGATGGTTACTCCATGATGACGAAGGTGATGGTGAAGAAGCTCGAGCAGGGCCGCGGCGGTTACTGCAGCCATGGCAGAGAAGGAGGCGGCGGCAGTTCATCTGGCGGCGATCGTGGAGGCGGCAGCAGTGCGACGGCCGCTTGATCGCACATCTCTCTCTCTCTCTCTCTCTCTCTCTCTCTCGCTCTCTCGCTCTCTCTTGACCTTTTCTTGATGTGGCTGACATGTGAATCCGGTAATGGGTCCAAGTGTTCTCGATCTTTCTTGGGGTTTTCTTTGGCTCTTTGTTCGTAAGATTTAGATGTGACGTACATGAAACTTGAGACTTGTTATGCATCTCTGTTCGACTTGCTCGGCTTATATCTCATGATGTTCTCTTATGTGTGAGTACGACATTAATTTGCTTGCTTAACATAACACATGAAGAACCAGAAAAGAACTGAGGATGATCATTATATTGTTAAAGCACCAATTATAAGACCTTATGTGTGCATGTTTCAATTCTGATGACAGGATAAAGATTATAATAGGATAATAAACACTTAAATCCAATATTTTGAAAGCTAGATAAAAGCGTAAATCCAAATTAACAAAATGTTTGATTATAAAAGCAGAACTTACTCTAAGCTCCAAAAGAATTCCGGAACAAAAGTACCAATCCTTCAGCTAATACAAAAATACAGAGGGAAAGAGTGCTCGACCTCAAATTCCCCCTCTCCTCCCATGGGGGCGTGATCAGAAGGTCTGCTGCTTAAAGCTCATCGTGTGAATCGTCATCATCACCGCCTTCTGCGCCACCTCCGGGTGCTCCACCAGACCTCTGATACACTGCAGAAATGACCGGGTTGCAAACAGCTTCCACCTCCTTGAGCTTTTCCTCGTAATCCTCCTTCTCGGCACTCTGGTTGTCATCGAGCCACTCCAGGGCGTCCTTCAGTGCTGCCTCTATCTTTTCCTTCTCTTCGGTCTCGATTTTGTCGGCAAGCTTGTCCTTCTCGTTGATGGTGTTCTTCATGTTGTAGACATATGTCTCCAACTGGTTACGAGCATCAATCTTCTCCTTCACCTTCTTGTCCTCCTCCGCGAACTCCTCTGCCTCCCGAACCATGCGATCGATCTCTTCCTGGCTGAGGCGACCCTTCTCGTTGGTGATGGTGATCTTCTCGGATTTGCCGGTGCCTTTGTCTTCTGCCTTAACATTCAGAATGCCGTTGGCATCAACCTCGAAAGTAACTTCTATTTGAGGTGTGCCCCTGTTGTGTCGTAACAAGAATTTTGAGTTCGGCAAGAACCAAGACATCAAGTGTGTAATATGAATGGCGGAAGAAAGGCAAACCTTGGCGCTGGTGCAATGCCAGATAAATCAAACTTCCCAAGCAGTCTGCAATCCTTTGTGAGACTCCTCTCACCCTCGAAAACCTACAGAACATTGTGCATCAAGGAGCAAGAAGAGACATGCCTGGAATCAAGCAAGGATAAAGAAATCGGCAGTACCTGGATGGAGACTGTAGTCTGCTGGTCTTGGTAAGTGGTAAAAACCTGAGACTTCTTCGTTGGAATGACGGTGTTCCTCGGGATTAACTTCGTCATCACCCCACCAACAGTCTCAATCCCGAGTGTAAGAGGTGCCACGTCCAAAAGAAGAATGTCTGATTGCAAAGGGAGAATGTAATGAAGTTAACACAGGATAAGAATCAAAATGGGAAAGTTCAAGGATGATCAACAATGATACCTTTGGTTTCTTCACCACCTTCTCCGCTCAGAATGCCTCCCTGCACAGCTGCACCATATGCAACAGCCTCATCTGGGTTGACCCCCTTGTTTGGCTCTTTTCCATCAAAGTAATCCTTCAAAAGTTGTTGGACCTTTGGAATCCTAGTGCTCCCACCGACGAGAACGATCTCATCAATCTGGTTCTTCTCCAGCCCCGCATCTTCCATAGCTTTCTTCACAGGCCCCATGGTCTTCCTGAATAGGTCGTTGTTCAACTCCTCGAAACGGGCACGAGTCAGAGGCTCGGAGAAATCCAAGCCTTCATATAGTGATTCAATCTCAACACGGACTTGGTGCTGGTTACTCAAGGCTCTCTTGGCACGCTCAGACTCCCTCCTCAACTTCCCAAGAGCACGGTTATCCTTGCTGATGTCCTTTCCATGCTTCTTCTTGATCAATTTAATGAAGTAATCCATAATTCTGTGATCAAAGTCCTCACCTGTAACCAAAAGGGGAAAAAGTGTAGAGTTATGAACAATGTACATTGCATAGTTTAACCAGAGGACCACTGACTCAATTGGGAAGCCATTTCTTGGTAATCTCAAATGCTTAACATATCACTCAGTCTTTTCACAACACGAAAATGACTCTTTGGCGAGGAAAAGATGATTATGTCAACAAACTACTGCTAAATTCTAGCTTTCATGTTCCATAATGAATTTGCAGCCCTATCAAAGATCACTATATATGTCAGATTTCAAAGAGTATAATCCAGAAAATACTAAAAGTTCAATTGCAATCATTTCCTGCAGACAGTTCACGTGAATGCCAACAGTTTTCATTATCTGCTTGACTTGAAGTTGTGCTATCTATATTGACCTTGCAGATAGAAACAAGTTGTTCAGAGACAAAAACAAGTACCTCCCAGATGAGTGTCACCATTTGTGGCCAGAACTTCAAAAACTCCATTGTCAATTGTCAAGATGCTAACATCAAATGTTCCACCACCAAGATCGAAAACAAGGATGTTCTTCTCACCACCCTTCTTGTCCAGGCCATATGCTATGGCAGCAGCTGTTGGTTCATTGATTATTCTAGCCACATTCAATCCAGATATTATGCCGGCATCCTTGGTTGCCTGTCTTTGAGCATCATTGAAATAAGCTGGAGCAGCAAATGGATGAAAAATAAGAATCCTCCCAGGGAGAAAAACTTAAAATTCAACACAAGGGAAACTATCATAGAATTCTTTATACCCGGAACAGTCACCACTGCATCCTTAATTTTCTTTCCGAGGAAAGCCTCTGCTGTCTCCTTCATCTTTGTCAGAATCATTGCACTGATTTCCTCAGGACTGAAAACTTTAACCTCCCCATCCTTGATCTTGACTTGGATATAAGGTTTGCCATCTTTGTTAATGATTTTGTATGGGACAAGTTTCATGTCCTTTTGGACTTCTTTGTCCTCAAATCTGCAGAACACAAATTTTTAAGCATCTAATAACATGAACATGTAGGGATTACAGAAAGGATCCCAGAATAAACAATAATTACGAAAACAAACTCACCTTCTTCCAATAAGTCTTTTAACATCAAAAATTGTCCTTTCGGCGTTCACAGCTGCCTGATTCTTTGCAGCCTCACCAATTAATCTCTCAGAGTCAGTGAAAGCCACCCAAGATGGGGTGATACGGTTTCCTTGGTCATTGGCTATGATCTCCACATGACCATTTTTGTAAACACCAACACAAGAGTAGGTGGTGCCAAGATCTATCCCAATAACTGTTCCCAACTTGGTGGCCTCTTCTTTTGCAATTGAGAATGCAAACAAAGATCCTGCAGACATATTCAGAAAAATAATAAGACCCTGCCTAACCTAGGGCAACTATTCATGCTTTTCCTATGACAGATTTGAGCAACTATGTGATCTAAAAGAAACATTAAGCTGACAGACGGCTAAAGGTAAAAGTTCATGATGTTTAAGAAGACAACAAATTTTTCAGACAAAATTCTTTTGATGAAATCAGCAAGCTTCTGCCATAATAAATCCAATTAGTTGTCTACATATTGTTCTTGGAATTTTGGTATGAGACTTAATAGAAGAACTATTGTGTATGATATCTGTGCTTGAATGACCTTCAACGATTGGGCTAGAGAAATGCTGTGTGCGCTATTTCAACACTCCATGTAAGTTTTGACCCAAAAAACCAACAACAATGGCCACAAAAGATACAAAAGTAATAAATCCCATACCTGCACAAATGATTGTCAACACTGATCATCTTATGTATAGTAAAGTAAATACCTATATACTTGCATATGAGGTTGTCAACCAGTATAACATAGCCCCAAGGATCAAAAATTGATCTCACGTCAAACAAGTTCATTTGTCCTCATGGGTTTATAGAGAAAGGGATTTCTGCATATACACTATGTACAAACCTGGAAACATGCAGGACTGATCTGACAGAAAAATTCACAAAACTTAATGGCAGAACCCCAAAGGTCCAATAAAGGTAATATTTCCAACAGCCTATAGCAAGGCAATTTTTCAAGATTGCTTTAATCTATTAAAGTGATTACCTTATTGACAAGTAGAAAAGGCACCAATTAGATATCTCCAAGTATAGTAACTAGAAGTACCTATAACTCTATAAGGTAGTAGCACCTTTGAACAACCAAATGATACAATCACTCAAGGTAGTCAAAAGGCTTAGGTGATGCCAGACAGTGAACCTTTAGAAGACCTAGAAGGAAGACCTAATCAGGAAGCATTTAGGCATCATGGTTGCCTGGGCATCTAGGTGGCTTCCAAGAAAAATACTGCAATCAATAATTGGAGAAACCACCGATTTCTGATATACTGCCGGAGTTTAAATCACAATCATGCAACATAATTCAAATCTATATGGGTTATGGAACCCCACTTGATTTTATCAACAAGAAAATTTACCTTTTTATAAAAGTGGAAGCAAGTCAATATTTCTAAATTCCAGTTCAAATTAATTACAATACTTAAACCTGAGATTGCATAATGAACTGAGAAATAATTTATATTAACTTTAAGTTCATTGGAGAGTTTCTCAAAAAAAAAACCTTTACAGAAAATTGCTGACAGAGCTAAAACAAGTCAAATCGACAGCAGAATCGATTTGCTTCTACCACCCTAAAAGAAATCATTGCTCTTGGTGTCCGCACCTAAAACTTATGTCAACCAAATTAGGGATATACTAAGCAAGGAACATAAATTATTGATGAGATAGATGTTCAATTCATAACAAACCATTATAACTGGAACATGTCTTTCTTCTAATATTACCCCGATTATCTGAAACAGCTCAAGCAATCATCCTACAATTTCAAGCATTAGGAGAAAAATCCAATGCGAAAGAATCTATCACACATTTCAGAGAAGGAAGAAATTTTAACTTTGTTGCAAGCTAAGATCCATAGATCTAAAGGATCAATCAACCGAAACAAATAGAAGATGATACAGTCCACACAAGTAACCTGCTTCCTCGCTGTAGATCTTACTACAATATGATACATCGAATCGATCTGAGGCTATAAACGAAACAAAGATCAACTCCCTGACATTCGTTCATCACAGATCGAGGCAGACAGATGAAGATCGGAGCAACGAGATCAAATCAAAAGAGAAAGCGAGGCCTTGAGATCAGATCAGAAGAACGTACCAAGCAAGAGACCCAACAGGACCGCGGACCCGCGATTCCGCAACGATCGAGCCATCTCCGCTTTCCCTCCAATGTCTCTCGGTCCCTCGCAACCCTCCCCTTGCTTTGTTGCAGTCTCTCCTCAGGTCGAGAGGGATCCGAGTGTCATTTATATTGGGGTTGGAATCCAAGAGTTAGGGCCATTTGGATCCGTTTCAACGGGAACATGTCATCCGCGCAACGTGGACCAATAGGAACCCTAGTTTTGAACGAACCAACCAATGGGATACAGACATGTCGTTGGAACGATCGTAGCCGCTCGTTCCCAATCTCACGGCCACGAATCCTTTCGTGATCCTAACGTGATAGACCATCTATGCCATAAGAGTTTTCAACATGTCCCATATACACGACACTGCTTGTTATTACTCAATTATGCCTGAAATAATAACTGCGGTGCATCTAAAGTAGTCAGAAACTTTGATTAACTTTAATGCTTCTGACTTTGCATTTATAGTCACTACAAGAAATTGTAATCATAATGTCAACAATTTCTCTCTGTATTACTTGATACAAGCTTACTATTAGCTCTGATCCTACGCAGTTTAATTCGATATCATCTCATACAAAGTCAATGACAAGAAAAATAATAATGTAACCAATCCGTAATTTGAAAAAGATATTGATGTCAAATAAGATAATCTGAAAGTTTTGATATAAAGAAACTATTTTAACAAAGAAAATGAATTTGTTCGTGCAGTTAATTTCTGTAGAAATTTTCTCTTTTCAAAGAAAGAAGTCTATTAAAATCTCAATAACCCACAAAAAGTATATGTTAACGTCATCGCACAAAATAGTAGCCAAGCCCAAGGAAAAGCAATCCATCACTCACAAAAAGTCAACTCTTAGACATCCTATCAACAAAGAATCCGGTTGTCTGTTGCCACCACCAAGAAAGATAAGGCTTCAGAGATCATCTTACTCAAATTATAAAGATGCAATAACCTGATAAAGAAAACCAGAATGTCACAAGCATACAGATCCAGCCCTAACCTACGATGGATCTCTACAAGATGAACCATTAAAAAGTCAGAAATATAGTCGAGAAAGAAAAACAAAAACCCATGTCCCTGCTTCCAATTTCAGTCACTGCACTTTATACAACCTTAATATAGCATAAATGCTATCGCCTATTCAACAACATGCTTAAACAGTCATACTGACACTCCCTCTATGCCTGTCGGACTTCCGAGGATGGCACAGGAGTTTCTTTTGAATTTGCGGGTGCTGCTTGTTTGGATCCAGCATTGGCACCAGTAGCACCATCTTTAGCTGCAGGAGGTGGTGGTGGAGGGGGTTTCATGTGCGGTGGGGGAGTGTGTTTCAGCTTCAGCAAAATCTGACGCATTCTAGAGAGGTCGGTGGGTTTGCCGGGCTTCGGCCCCTGAATGACGACAACTGATGGCTTCTTCTCCTGGTCCTTCTTCCCTCTCTTCTTCTCAATGTTTGCTATCTCACGGGGGATCAGCTCCGCGATTGTTTTCCAGTACTGCTTGTCTGCGTTTGCATGGAAATTCTCCTGGTTGGCCAAGAAAAGCTGCCAACAAATCATAACAGAAGTGGCTTTCTTCAGCAAACTATCAGGAAAAGGTACTTTCTCTCACAAGTGTACAATAGATAACATCAATAGAGATACCTTCTCTCTTTCTCTGTTTTGCTTCTTATTTGTCTCACAGTTCAGTTGCCGTTTCTCATAAAAGGCATGCTTGTATTCCTCGGCTTCAACAATAATTTGGTTGCGCAGCTCCTTTTCCTTCATTTCTTTCTCCTCAAGCAGAATGGCATTTTGGCTGCATGGCATTCAATTGAACAATATTAACACTTTGCTTCAACAAAAATAAAGTGGAACATATATGAAAAAAAATCCTGGAAATAAGAGATCCTATTGGCTTATAGTTTCTTTCTCCAGACAGTAATGGAGCTAGCATAAATATTGATCCGCTCTCAATTCAACATTTTTAACCCAGAAAACTTCTCTTTCTCTCAAGAAAACAATAATACATGTTTAAGCTGATTTATAGAAAAACTCAAAAGGAAAAATATTCCATGTAAAGAAAACACATCGATTATTCAATATTTCAGAGTTCCATAAATTCATAATAGTCTTTTTTTCTTATCAATTACTCAATATTTCAGAGTTCCATAAATTCATAATAGTCTTTTTTTCTTATCAATTACTCAATATTTCAGAGTTCCATAAATTCATAATAGTCTCTTTTTTCCTTTCCATTATCAACGATCCCACAATTTCTTTCCATTATCAGAGAAGCTACATGAACAAGTGGCCTGTTTGCACTTCAAGTCAAATATCACAAGCCAAAAAAAAAGAAAATTTTCCTAGGCAGAAAAGAAGTTTCTTACTTAGGTCTTAACCAATGCCAAACCTAACTGTGTAGAGGCAAATTGTTACCTTAAACTATGATATATGATCTATAACAAAATATTATTCATGGATTAGACATTTACTTCTTATAACTTATCATTTAAATAAGTTCCTAAACAAGTGCCTCGTATTTTTTTATTTGGTCTCAACATATATTTAACAATTAATGATAAAAAAAATTAATTGGACTTTTTATTTACATATGTATAACTACACATTTTTTAAAATGTGCGACCGCATACACCTTGACCCCTGCCATACTATGGCCACATTTAAAAAATTACCCCTATAATCTTAAGCACCTAAATATGAGTTATCACAACCTAGGGCCTTAAATGAAAACCGCATCTATTAGTTCTACATTATGGTTCCTAAATCATATAAGAATCCAAAGCCATTTATCTTTGTGCACTTATAACATGAAAACTCCTAACGAAAGATGTTACACATGTTACAGCATAATCTAAATGATACCAGTCCATCAACTGAAGAGATTCAGATTATAATGATTAGATGAAATAGATTGTAGATCCTTCTTTTCTTTTCTAGATGACCTGAAATTAATAAAAAGGACAACATTTGTTTGATCAGTGCAAGGGTCTACCAGAAATGGTTAAGAATTGACTGGGATGAGCTATGATAGACCAAACCTGCCTGAATATACATGCAATCAAGAGGTATCATTGATCAAAACAGCAAGAACCAATGGAAATCAGTCCAGATCAACTTTAGATCCTTGTCTTCAAAAGCTTTCCAAATTTGTGTGTAACTTCATTTACTGAGTTTACGGCAGTTGCTTTTTTGTTGCAAACAGTTCATAGCTATCCCATAATTTTAGACACACTCCCAAATGACCAGTAGAATAATCAGCCCCAAAGAAATTAACTCGCTGATAAAACAAACTTTCAACTTCTACACATAGTAGATGAAGATAAAGCCCATTTAACCTAAATTAAAATTAAAATTAAAATTCATGATGAAAATAAAAAAATATCCTTGATGCATAGTATTAACTATGAAGATTGACATAGAATCAGGCCTGGCTGTGATGTTATCAAAAAGCCTATACACTTTTTCATTTAGATAGGGGGCAAAAAGATTACGGAGACAGCCACAGTAGTATGTCCAATTCCAATTCATCATGAACTAGTCCAATGACATGATCAACAGAAATAGTAAGTTTAATCCACTCATCTTGACAACCATTTCTCCCAAATTCTCTATCTTTTCATGCAATGTCATTTCAAAATTCCAAGAAATCTAATTCGTACAGCACATGACAAAAGAACAATCAGAGCAAATGTAATTTACAGAAGAACCAACTTTAAACATCAAAACACAGTAGATGCAGCAATAGTGATAGATAACATGTCAAAAAGAACACTCATGGACATATCAAGATCTTCCTAAACGCTATGTCAAAAAGAGACAAAGTAGTAACTCCAACTTCAATCCATCATGTGTAAGTCAAAGTAGGAAGTCCAACTTCAATCCATCATGTGTTAGCCAAAGGCACCATGAGAAGGTACGACCTAACCGGATTAGGTTAAGAACTCCTTTTTCCCAAAAATAAATGAAAAACTAGTTCCAGTAGTATAGATGATAAATATTTAAATAAGGAAGTGAATCGATTTTGCTCTCAATCACTTAACATTCATATTACCAACCACTATATACAAACAACTAGGTATCAAGAGAGACCAATAGATATAAGCAATAAGAAGGTCGTTGCTAAACCCAAAGCATTGCAGTAAGCACTCGATTCCGAGCCACAAACCGCGTGAACCTTCATCACCTTCCCTGTCTTCAGGAAATCAACTTGGACATGTGCAATACATCTCGATAAAGCTAATCTTTTCATCATTCTTATGCCAATACTCCAACTCTAATCTATCCATGTAATACAAATCCGGAAGCAACCCTATAGCAACAAGAAAAACCGACACCAAAGACCGCATATACGATTACAACAAGCCAATCCAAGATATAGTAGAAAGAAATAGATCTCTATATAAGCACATCGAATTACAAGGGAGGACTAACCGGCGCCATTCCCGCAGAATAAACCCCTCGTCCGGCTGCATCTCACCGGGCGGAGGCAGGATCGGCCCGTCTGAAGTGAAAGCTCCCCCATCGTCCACCTCCACGTATCCCTGGCCGTTGGAATCCAACATCGAGAAAGGGGCCGGCTCGGAAGGGAACTCCTGGATAGGATCGGCGACATACCCAAAGCCCTCAGGCGAGGGAGGGAATCCGGGGCTGCCGCCGACTTCCACGGTTGTTATGGGATCCTCCTCGATAACCTCGTCGACCTCACCATCGGCGGCGGCGGCGGGGGAGAAGGACGAGAAGGCGTCGAAGCGCTGGGAGGGGAGGCGGGGGTCGTAGCCGACGTAGCCATCGTCATCGAAGGGGCGGGAGGAACCCTTTGGCGTCGCGTCTTCGCCATCGATGGCGTCGAAAGAGGACGACATCGTCGTCCTCCCACGCTCTGCTCTCTCTCACCGATGATAGGGGGCTGCGATGGAAGCGGCGGAGAAAGGAGGATTCTTATGTAAGAAATTGAATGGTACAAGTAAATATTACGCCTGCATCTTACTCGCCGGACGGAATAGGTTCCCTGTGAGGTCGTAACGTGAACCTCGAATGGGGCCCACTGCTAACCGTGGTGGGAACCCTCGCGGACGCGTTGAATACCGTGGAAGGGAATAGGAGCCTTTGGCTTCTTCCATGGCCCACCCAATCGCGTCTCTTCGACGATGAAAAGGGTACCACGTAAGCCACGTCCAGTCACTGAAACGGTAAGTGAAAGGAGAACTGATTCTCTAGTATGAAAAGTATTTCTCTTAAGCGAAGGGATCATCTCCAGTATACGGATGGAACAACTGGCAATCAGAGTGTCTTTATTGGAAGCATACGTCTGGGGCTCACTAGTAAAGAATGGGACCCAGAGCAGCATCGGTTGTGATTGGAAATTGCAAAATTAGATTAGAGAATCGCATTTCAGGGGATAGGCGTACCCTTTGTCCAGTTGGATGACTGATTTGACCATTGTACCCTCATCTGGTGGAGGAAATTTGGGGAGGGGGCGGCTTTGGGAAGCCGATTGCTTCGACGCTAAGAAAGGCAGGCGAGGATCCTCTCCAATTAGGCGTTGATCGTAACCGTACAATTCCAACATCAAAGCCGTTCGCTTGTGGAGATCGTACGGGTTCACAAGCTACGTCACAGACAAGTTTCAGAAGCTGTACTCTCGAGGCCACCTGTCCTGTGATTAGCTATAGAAACGTCGTGAAGCGAGTCGCACTTTGACCTCAGCATGGCAGAGAGAGGGACAAGTCCACGGGTTAGTTGCAGATGAGTGCCAGGAGAAAGAAGGATTTACCAATTGCTAGACCGATATGCAGATGTGATCTAATTCAATTAACATAAATAAAAAATCAATTAAAAATATGAAGTGAAGGGATTCTGAAAAATAGAATTGGAAAGCACAATAAAACTTTTGGCAATTTTTCAGAAAAATATTTTTTTTATTTTTTTCCATATTAGCATTTTTATCTATTTTTCAAATAATATTTATTATTTTCTAATATATAAATGTCATTGGCCTTTATTGTCTCCATCCTTTGTTGCTCACTAACGGTCTTGATATCACCCAGCGGTGCATCGATGTCATTATTGCCAATGTGTCTACCTTTATCCGGCTTCACTAATGCTCACTATTATTCATTGGACTTATTATCGCTCGATATGATCTCGACATCACTACACCATCATTATTAGAACATTTGTCTTTACTCGATCTCATTGTCATTCATTAGTGACCTTGGCATTGCCTAGTGGTACATCGATGTCATTACTATCAGCGTGTTAGCCTTTGACCTAGCCTTCCTTTTTAATTGGTCGATCAATGAATGTTGTGACGACGACAACAGTAATAACGAGCAAGCAGTTCCTCTATCGAGATAGATGACATGAATGATAGAGATAGCCATGTATAAGTGAGGGTAGTAGAGAGAAGATGGTGGGGACGAAGATTGGCAGGACAAAAGGTGATAGGCATAGCAACCAACGATCATTAATGACAACACGCCTCAACTTCCCTAAATATCTCTTGGTTGACATCTCGAGTCATGCCTCTACATAAATGGCTGATAGCAAGTCTCTCTCATTAATGCCTCTGATGTTCAGAGTAAGGGGGGCCTTGGCTAACGCATGATTGGACCGCTCGACACTCAAGTATAAAAGTCATGCCCCAAGCTAAGCTGAGAAGGCAAGCAATATGAGGGGTCGAGTTGTCTTCTTCCCCCTCTATCTCTTATTGACTTAAGCATCGGAGGGGTCGAGTTGAGAAGCTCCCAATGCAGACCTATTGTGCAGGACCATTGATAACTAGGAGATGATCCCGCAGCAAGGAAGACCGTTGTTCCTCTACTCGGCCTCTCCATTCTAAGACCAGGTCACCCACAGCGAACCTCCCTCGTCGGTCCGCCATGTCAGTACCATATATTAGCAAGGAGAAGACACCAAAATGAGCCTGAACCTTCGGTAATGAACCAAGTGGGCCATCTCACCAGTCGACGGTATTTGTGACATATTATTTTGGCATTAGAATGAGAGTCGAATATCACAGGAACATCCTTGTACCACTCCTCCCAATGAACCCTCGAGCAAAGAAGGCATATATACTATTTCAACAAAATGATGCCTCCACTTCAGCCCAAACAACGGGGCTCTACTGGTGCATACTCAATGATCTGAGGCTTCCCACCCAGGGTTAGAGACAAGCCACTTGCTCATCTCATTAGAAGCATTCCTAAGCCTCACTCAACAAGTCCAGACTCTTACCAACATGATGTAAACCATCACCCACTTCTCCCTCAATTGACTTAACTAACAACCATAGCATAACGACTCGCCCTCAAATCGTCGATTACACCTCTTCTTCCCAAAGTCCAACCTGGGAGTCCATGCCTCAACTTCCAAGGATCTCTTCGGCCAAGAGGTACGAGTGAACCCATGCTACACCTTTCAACTATGGAGCGCAATGTTTTGCCAAGCCGTATTAGAGACCTGGTAGAGTCTAAGGCTCAGTCCGACAACTCCTATAAATCCTTGATAAAAGCTCAACTCCAAGCTATGAATCAAAGGTTGGAAGAGGTCCAACGGAGCCCCGACAAGCTCTCTCGTAGCATTACTGAAGCATCAATAATGACCCTCGATGGTTCTTTGACCCTCTTGCTATAGCATGTCGTCTTGTCCTTGGTAGTGCCCTTTAGGCCTTCATGAGTCTCCACTTGGCCTCTTTTGCTCGACCTTAGTGGCCTCGCGCTATTGTCTCATCCTCGATAATACCCTTCGAGCCTCTGCTTTTCTCTACCCGACCTCCTTTGCTATTCGTCAGTGGCCCTGTGCCACCACCTCATCCTCGGCAGCATCCTCTGGGCCTCCACGAACCTCCACCTGACCTCCTTTACTCGGCCTCAACGGCCTTATGCCCTCGCCTCATTGTTGACAGTGCCCTTCAAACCTCCACGAGCCTCCGCCTAACCTCCTTTGCGCTGCCTCAATAGCCCGCGCCATAGCCTCATCCTCAATAGCACCCTCCGGGCCTTCACGAGCCTCTGCTCAATCTCCTTTACTCGACCTCAGTAGCCCTTCACTATCGTCTTGTCCTTGGCAGCGCCCTCCAAGCCTCTGCAAGCCTCCACGCAGCTTCATTTGCCCATAGGTGAGCCAGTTCTAGTGCTTGAGACAGCCCAAGGACCCATGCCTCAACGACCATGTGTCCCCATCTCATCCTCAACAACGACCCCTTAAGCCTTTGCTCATAGCTAAACCAGACCTAGGTCTCGGTGACCAACCAAACTCAGGTCTTAGTGACCTTGCGCCCCTGCCTTGTCCTCGGCAATGCCCTCTAAGCCTCTACTTGACATCCTTTGCTAATAAGTAAGCTAGGTCTAAGCCTCAACGGCCCTACATCCCTGCCTCGTCCTTGGTAGCACCTCCTCAAGCCTTTGCTCGACCTCCTTTAGTCACAAGTAAAGCTAGACCCAAGCCTCAACGACCTTATGCCCCTATCTTATGTTGGGAAACCATCAAGGGAGCATTACATGCACAACAAAAAAATAAAACAAGATCATTTACTGAATAAAGAGCATTAGATCAATGGATGATGACCATGAGCGTAAAACTCGAAATCATAAAAATCGCACTAAGAGGGTAAGATGTTCTCACCTATAGGAGCTCATATATCCCCTAAAATGCATATTTTGGTCTGACAGATGAAGGAGTTCTCGCAAACTCTTCTCTAGAGGTAATCCACATGGTGATCGACAGCAGCGACATACCTCTTCCTTGCTACGGGTTCTCTACTCGTGACAATGCTCCACTATGCAATAGTAGTAAGCAAGAAGAGTCCAATCCTCTTGCTATCCTCTCACACTATGGAGGGGGCTCACGACAAGGAAGATATATTTGGCTCGATTACCATTTGGTATGATGATTTAGATGTTACATGCTCGACACACGACAACATAAAACAAATGTGTTGTAAGAATTAAACACGATCATGTATTAATTTGTCTTATAGCTACTTGATACAATAAAATAAAATAAAACAAAACAAAATAACATAACATAAAATAAGATTAGAAGGCAACGCCGAGCGACGGCACAATTTCTTTAAGCTCTATGCTTTATTGTGTCTTATCTAGTGGATCCATTAAAACAAGGGTAAAGAAGGCCCAATATATGTAACACCCTCTAGGCTCAATACCAAGCTATCTGTGAGTTGTACCCGTCAGAACCCCTTCTGACTCAGTAAATTATTATCTTCATAATAATTCACTCAACTCATTGACTATGGACGTGATAGGACACTACACTATAGTCCCTAGACGGTATAAAATGATCTAATCCATTAGACTTATCTACCCTCAATTGCTAATTATAGGTGCCCTACAAGCTAATCATGTGAGTGATGACATGTGTGATACGCTGCACAATTTTTTTTATAATATTAATAATATATTTTTTACTTTATATTATATGATGAATATATTGTAATATCCTTGAATTTATACGATGAGGATTAAATCATGATAAGATCATGATAATGAGACCAATTTACCTTCAAACACAGATCCTAAATATTCCTGGTCATAAGTTACTCGAGAAGGACATCGAGGTAATCAAACATATTGATGTACCATATACTCATTCATATGATGGAGGTAGTTGGTCCTATAGTTGCTTGTATTAGGATACTATGGATATAGTGTAGGTACTCATTGGAGAATGAGTCCACTGAATGATCCGCTTAAGAAATATTGGATAGTTAATGATACCTTATCGTCAAGTAACGATTCCATTGTCCGAGTTGTATATATAATATTTAGACATGAGATACAAAGGATGCCTTGTTTTAGTACTTCATTCCTTGATACCAGACTTATAGGTATGAAAGTTCCAAATCTAGCACAACCGGTCATTGGAAATAATAGCCAACCTTACAAAGATAATTGTGTGTCAATAAAGGATCATTCACTTTAAGTATTATGA